>JAUZST010030576.1:0-56893 GCA_034779995.1 Parotocinclus haroldoi | reverse complement strand
ATTAAATGTTTCCCAACATGTCTAAAATACACTTGTAAGGCAGGATTGATACTGAGGGAAGGGTTGCTGCGGTGTGAAATGCTTGAGCTGTTCGAGTGTGGTGTGGTGATGAATATAATAACCTCTGCAGGCACAACCTCTGCAGAGAACAATATATATATATATATATATATATATAAATAAATATTACCTATTTGTTAATGCATTACTACTTTATGTGTAGTAAATAAAAAAAACAAAGCTATGGAACGAAAAAATGAAAATCATTTTGAATGTGGGAATGTTAGGGCACCTTTCCAGATGATCCAGTATTGTAAAGCCTAAGCCATCAAAACATAATTAATTTTTAATCAGAGTCAGGTGTTGACAATTTCAGAGCTTAATACATTGAGTGACCCTTCAAAAAACCTTTCAAGGTGTCCACGTGGACTACTCTAATAAGCTTACTTAATATGTGGATGTAAAGAGCAGTGATTCTTATGAAACAGGAGAATTTTATTAAAAGTTTATTTATTTATTTTTTTCATGTTTGCAATTTCTTTTGCAAGTTTTATTTGCAAATCTTCCAAAATGTCATCATGGCAGTTCATTTTCAGGCAATATCTGTTCACACTGCAGTTAAAATATCCCAAATCTGATTTGCAGGGTCGCATTTCATATGAGGATCACATTTTCTTTTTAATGTGACCTTTGTCCAACAGTAAAGGATGAGCCAAAAGTCACAGGCAACCCTTTTATTTCAGAAAAAATGACATATCTTAATACCCCAGCAAGTAATGGATGAGAGGGCCTATCTTTGCCATAGACTAGGCTATGTCCAGAACATGGCTGCGATCTTGAAAGCCACCATGTTGGATCAAGGGCAAGTTTTTTTCCAATCGGAAGGTAGTCATGAAGCATATTAAAGAATACCTGAATTGTTCCAGAAACACAGAAATCTTAAAACTTTTGTTGTTCATTACAAGTAACTGAGGTCATGAGGCATGCACCTACTGTATCATAGCCGCGTTGTGTCATAGACTTCAAAATCCAATACCCAGAAAGACCTTAATTTCAGATCCCTCATAGCCAAATTCAGAGAAACCAGCAACGAGCCACGTAGTTTTTGCCTGAAGAGCGCTACCAACGAAGAAACCGCAACAATAATTTTAACAGCCTTTAAAAGTTTTAAAAGTCTCTTTCATTATTATTATTATTACCTATTATGAATAGGTCATACTTTTTAACCAACCGGCATGCAGTGTAGAAGATCAAGCCACTCAACACGACGTCTCAGAATTGATCAAATGAAATGGAGCATACGGTAGCATTTCTAGTTGTTGTTCATGTTAAGGTACAGTGAATGGTGAGTTGGACACACATGAATTGATGGCGTCAAAATGTCAAGATGCTGACGTCTGTTTAGGTAATGCTCTGGATGTCACCCCAGAGCCAAGAGTGGTGGGTCCAGGCCATGATGACAAGACATACCAACAGACTCAATTTAATTGAAAATGATACAATATCAAATGCAGCATTTAACCAATGATTTGAGGGTTACGAGCTTATGAGTTTTTCCTTCAAGATTTGTAAAATAGGACACTAATATGAGGCGACCCACATTGCTTAAAATAAGTAAAGGGTTGACTGTACTGGCAGCAGAAACCAGTATAATATAAATAATGTAGTAAAATGCCTCCCAATTGCAGATACAAGAATGAATTGAGATACAGTAACGTTCCTTTACAGAGTTTTTAACTTTGACACACTGCAGCATAATGAAATTTAATGAAACATCTGTGGCATGCTTCCTTCCTCAGTTCCTTAAACAATGTTTGTCTATAATTATTAAATGTATAAGCATGTTCTGTTTATTAAAAATGGAAAGTGTTTTTGATATTAATTATATATATATATATATATAATAATATATATATATAATAAATATAATGTTTTGGAATAACATGTTTCAGGGAAAGAGCATTCACAGATGTGTATCGGACACAATGAATACAGTCAATATTGGTGCTGATCCGACTACATTTGATGTATTTTTGTGTAGATATTATCCGTATTATTTTAACACTGACCCTCTTTGTTACTTCCATTAAAATGATCTGATTCGTTATTTATTTTTTGTAGTAATTACACAAAGCAATCCTTGAAACCATATTCTTTTAGAACACATTTAAATATGGTTTATAGAAGATTGATCAATTGTTGATCAACCACTGCTCAAATTGTTCCTTGTAAGATTGTGTCTTTGTAGATTAGGGCATCTGTTAAATGGTGTAAATGTTTCGTCTGATATTTTATCCAAATACAGCATTACAGGCTTTCTCCCTAGATAAGGCTGCACCTTGGTTCTTTTTCTGATGTGCGCACTAGTAGAGTTGATGGCGTCAGTGGAGACAGAGCCTTCATGTTTCAGTGTCTCAAAAAGTGTCTAAACATTTGGGTATGTCAGTAAAGATTGGTTGGTTTCCTGGGTATAACAGGTGAAAATAATATTGAAGCAGCTGTTGACACCAAGTGCAGTTCAAGGTAATTAGATTATTTTTTGTTGGTGATTGTTTTGTTAAAACGCTAACAACCTCAAACTATCACGCACAAATCACTGCTGCACCATCGAGAGTTGGAACAAAATATGAGGTCATTGACTCCTAGTCAGTTAGCTATTGAGGAGGAAATGTAATCGTGAGTTAGGCATAAAGAAGGTTGTGATATGGTTTATCAGTTGCCTGATCTGATTAATTTTAATTTCTGCTGCAAAATTTGAATGCTAGGGTCAGAATTTGGCTAAACAACGTGAGATCATCCATCCTACCTTGTAACAACAGTATTGTAATAACTAGATCTTAAATATCAATCAATACCTTAAGGATTACTATCTTTGTTCTTTTTTTTTTCAAATTTTATATGACCTCGGATCGGGTCTGCTGTGAACCATTGTCGTTATATAATGTAAAATTGAAAAACTGACTTTCTGAGTTACTTTGCTGAAATCCCCAGTTTGAGAATAGTGTTATTCTGGTAGGTGCCATAGATTGTAGGAATGTGTAATCACACAGATGCTTTTGATGTACTCTTATGAGGAGGTAAAGGCCTGATGGAAACGGTATAGTGTTCAGTTTAAAGATTGTTTTCACTGCTAAGTAAACTGTCAAGATGAACAAAAGGATCACACTTCCAGCAATTGTTTAGTTTCTTTTTGTGTAGCTTCCTGTCCCCTTGTGATGCCAGTTCTAGAAAACAATAAGATCTTATAGTACCTATTTGGCTTGCGTAACAGCTCAGTATTGTAAAAATTTTTTACAGTTGCGTATTGCTGTGTTGATGGTGGCCAACACCCAACTTAGCTTAAACAGCACATCTTCTGCAAAAGACAGTGATTTTAGATCTCAAGATCTAAGCACAAATTCAGCATAAATATGTAATAGATTGGTAAAATGTATGCTCTTCAAGATGTTTTGTCTCTTCAAGCTTGAAGGCCTTGTGATTCCAAGTCCCACTCCTTTAACAATTCAAGTAAAGATTTAGAGGTCGTCAAGTCCAAAGCGATGTTTTTTAACTTACCCCCAGAGGAGATCTGAAGAAGATGCTCATTGTTAACAGTAAATCTCACTAAAAAAGACTGTTGAACTTTGATGTATGTGGGAACAGTATCTTTGTTTTCTTTGGATTTCCTCCCATTGCAGTTTATTTCTGTACAAACATGGGAGTGAATGGTGAGACAAGGACCACTGGCTTGTGACCACATGAGTTCTCCTGATCCATGGAACTTTTATTAACAATGTATGCTACGGAGTTGAATTATCATAAAATTATTACAGAGACCAAATCTCCTTATTGGCTCATCCACCTTAAGCTTAAATTGGTGTCACTGAATCAGTTTTGTGTGAATATATTATAGAAGAATATTACGGAAAGCTCATTTTCAGAGACAGCCAGTTATCGTTATGGCATTTTGTGAAGTCTGTGATGCATTGTATATTTGTAGACATGGTTGAGCCCCAAAATACAATAATCTATTGTAAATTTGCAACTGTGTATACAAAAGCACATACAGCTTTGTACTGTATAAGCTTCATTCTATTGGTGCGTATGACTTTTTGCTGATTATTTGTTACTTGTTGTTTGTAAGTGTTTGTGTTGTTGTAAGTAGTACTCCTTTGTCCCCCTGACTACCTGTATATTTTCTGTAACCTATAACTATACTGCTCATAAAGGTTTTAAAATGAAACATTCCTCAATGAAATACAGTCGATTCCGGTTAATGGGACCACATCGAGACGCGATCGTTTTGGTCCAAATAACCGGCTGGTCTGATTAAATGAACATGCCCTATGTTACAAGACGGGACGTGCCATAAACTTTTATTGTGCGATTTACACGTATAGGGAACGTACAAACAAGAACTACTGTTGCTTACCAACTTTGTTCATTGAAAAATAAAGCATGCAAAGCATAATATTGTAAAAAACAAGTTCTTACTAAATTCCAGTCAACGTTTGAAGAACTTATCCAGTGTGATATGACACGTTCTCTTGGCGGACTGCACTTGAACAAAATCAAGAAAGTGGTAATACTGTCTATCACTCAATATATCGATCAAACAAAACGGTCAGGTCATATATGATGATGATAAAGATGATAATGATGATGATGTGTCAGTGTGTTCTGCGATGGATTGGCACCGTATCTGGGGTTATTCCTGCCTTGTACTCTGTGCTCCACTAGGCAACAGTTTCCCATGCCCCTGATTAGAATTAAGTTGATAATAAAGTGAAGAAATGAATGAATGAATGGTCACTTAAAATCTAGTTTTTTAAAATGTAAAATCCCCTCAAAAGTTCCATAAAACAGGATAAAATAATTATTTTGAAAAATTTTAAATAATACCATGTAACAAGTATACAATAACTTGTAAACAAATAATTCAAAAGATAAGTTTGCAATTTTAACTTCATTGTATTGAAAGTAATTGACTCTGTTACCCTTGGTCACTGAAACCTTTTCGACCTACTGACCTCTATCTGTTGGGTTGTCATCCTCTCTAAAAACCAAAATATGTCAATGTGAAAGAAACGACATTTTTATTTTGACCATGACCATGTGCTTTCATGTTGGTGAGTAAACGAGGCAGAGTCACGTGACCAAATACAGGGTCTTATATTTTTAAGGGGTTAGTACACTTATGTGCACAGTGATGAAAATATTATCAGAATAAAAAAAGGATTAACAGAATGTCAATAAAATGAAATGACCAATATTGGTGAGATTATGTTGTTTGAAGGTTCTGAAAGGTTTTTTTTTTTTTAGCCCTTCCTGTAAGCATCCAAAAATACATCTTCTTCCCCTTCCACTGCAAACTTATTAAATAGAGATCTAGAAATGCTTAGTTATTTAATCCTGGTTTCATAGGCAGTAAACAGTATATTATCAAGCCATATATTATTTAATAAACACTTCTCTGGAGTGGTGCATTGAAATCTTCTGGGCTCTTTTATTACTTCAGCCCACCTATTGGTCCGAAAA
Organism: Parotocinclus haroldoi; assembly: GCA_034779995.1. Taxonomy (NCBI): domain Eukaryota; kingdom Metazoa; phylum Chordata; class Actinopteri; order Siluriformes; family Loricariidae; genus Parotocinclus; species Parotocinclus haroldoi. Next base: position 51,376 of record JAUZST010030576.1, on the reverse strand, counting down.
GACAGTTCTGAGGAGAGAGTGAGCTCTAACATAAACATGATGGAAGGGCTAACCAAAGACCGCTTGTCCATGAAAAGGCCTCCCTGAAGTCTGTGATTTATCAGTCCTGTTTTATCATGAGAGCTACCTATCGATTAGAGCTGTGCTCTTTTTTTTCCCCTGTCATTTGTCTTGCCCCTCTGATCACCCTACTAAAGCCTATCCTAGTCCTAATGTTGACCTCTTTTGCTTTCTTGTTGCTTGCCTTACTTTGTGCCTTGACAGTATTGTTAGCCACGCTCCTCCACGACACATTCCCATCAGGAAGAAAAGATGGGTGAGATTGGACATGTGTAGCTTTATGTGTTTTATCACACATATATTCTATGTGCAAATAGGGTGAAAGAGGATAAGGGGTGGAGCATTGGCAGTGGAGGCACAGACGGGTGCATCGGGTGTGTCGTGACATTTTTGGTGCTTTTTTTGCCATCTAAAAGCACTGGATGAATTCTCTTTGTCATGATAAATGATTCAATGGCCTCATTTATTATAAATTCACCTCACAATAACCTTTCTCTGCAGACGAGCAGCAGTTGGAATGCTTTTTGGCCTTGTGCACATTTTATAATGGACCGTCGTCAGATTCTCCTTTTGCCGTTCCCTGCATTGCTGTATTGGCATTGGTATGAATCTGAAAATAATGCTGAAAAGTGTGTGTGTGTTTATGTGTCTGAGAGAGGTAGGGAGAAAGAGAGGGGGTTTGAAACGGTTCTGTTTTGGAGAATAATGCCAATATTTCTTTAAATGCATCTATAAGGACTGTTCTACTAAACCAAGTTTGGGGCTTAATTGCATATGACTATATTGATTGCTAGATTTAAAATGATCATGTATATTATAGCTTTTCCTATATAGCTTGGGATAATTAAAGGTGTAGTAATTACAGTCAGCAGTCAGTTGGATATTAAAAGATGATGACCTCTGTAGTATGGGAGCTGCGATGCAGCTGTTTCAAGCCTGTCAGCATTTTTCACAGCGTATCAGGCAGTAATGCAACTACTGACATCTCTGTGTGGGATTATGCGCTTATATTTCTCCTGCCAAAGCTAGCATATGTTTTAGTAACCTAAAGAGGGGACGACACCAAGCGTTCCTTGTTCATACCGGCTTTGCTTATTGTTGAGTGAGCATCACCACGCACCTTCATCTGAAACATTTCCAGTGTTTTTTTTTTTTATTGAGTGAGAGTGCTAAATTTAATTAATCAAGTAATTACTGTGTGACTGTGTTTGTATTAATTTCTCATTGTTTTCTGTATGTACAACTATAGCTCTATAAAAAGTATATTTATTAATATTTTGGAATTTCTGGAACGGATTAATTGGATTTACATTATTTCTTATTGGAACTGTGACTTCAGTTATTGTTCAGTTGGATTATGGTTATTATTTTGAACAGATTAATGATGAAACACAAGGGTGGAAACACCCTTTACATTACAACAGCATAAAAGTACTATGTGGCTATGATAATGTCCAGTGTTTAAGCATATTGCCTGACAGATTGTAACGCTGCCGTATATGCGCTATAAATTGTTATCCATAATGATTTCTGCAGATAAGTGAGATCAATTTTAACAATGGAGGCCTTTCTAAATTGACATTGCATGGTTTTCGCTATGAAATGCAAGTCAAATTTATATTTGTACATTTATTGGTAAAAAACAAATGGTTACAAATATGGTGTTCTGCTTAATTTACTTAGTTTGCAAGTATACGTTTTGTAAGCTTATCTAAAAGTACAATTCCTCTCTTGTAAAGCCTACTGACATAGGGGAACAACACAACAAGGAATCCAGTACCGCTGGTTTACAGAAATGCGTTGTTATGCTACTCACTGCACCACATACTCATTCATTTAATATAAAATAGAAATCAGTAGTTTTGTGACCTTGCCGTTATGTGGGTTGTTTTCCCTTGTTTGTATGTGAACAGATGAGAAGTGTCTTTTTCCCTGTCACTCCAGAGAATGCCTGCATTATCTGAGTTTATATGCTTGGCTCTATCTGAGGCAGTTTGGATTGAATGACTCCAGTAAAAGACTGCTTCAGAGATCATGCTTCATCTGTGCTATGACCCATCTGATGAACAGCTATGAACTTTTTTAAAAAATAACTTTGAAGAAGTGTCAGCTAGGGCTGTGGGTTGTATATGTACGTTTTCTCTGAAAAGAGTTCAAATTACTTTTTTACATTACATTTTTTTAATGAAACTCTTTCTGTATTCACATTCCGTATTTGCTTAGAAATCGTTTTTACAGGGGAAAAGATATGCAAAATGATTTGGATGGGCAGCTATGTTATGTTAACTGTTGGAAATAACTTCAAACTTCTCTGTAGTCAGAGTTCAAGTTCTCAAAAGCTCCCTGTTCTTTTGCCTACTTTACACTCTTTAGTAAATTTTCACATCTCAACGTGGTCTGTTTGAAGGCATATTTGAGGTCCACTCAATGACCTCTGTCGCTAGACGGAAACGTGCCCAACCCAGAGCTGTGAGAGCAGTTTATGTCAGATTATATCGATTATGCTAATGCAGGTTCTTCCTCAACCTCCAATGTATTTTTTCTTTTTTCTTTTTTTTGTCTCTTTGACTTCTGTGGATTTCCCCTCTAACACAAGAGTTAGACAACAGGAAGGTGAACAACAGTTGTGCAACAGACTTTGTCTGACTAGCAGACTTTATTAACCTAGCCCAGGCCACAGAACAACAGTCCTGCTGCTGCTCAACTGCTGTTCAAACACAGACAGCGATTTCCCAACACAAAGCATGCTGTTGTTATTCCAACACGCTTCCAGCAGCACAGGGCATATCTTCAGTGGAAAAGGACTATACTGCAAATGGCATTGTAATGTAAAGTCCTATACAAATGTCTGGGCACTCCTGGATCAATTACTGGCTTTGATGCTTTTAAACGAAGTAAACTTAAGTATTTCACATGCTTACAAACTACAGTGCATTACAAAGCTTAATAGGGAGAACATAAATGTGTGTGCAAATGTGTGTGTACATAAATGCCTGTATCATCGAAAGAACTTTTTAAGGGACAGTGAAAACGGGTTCTTAATACTATTAATGCTTGCAGGGGTAAATGTAGCATTTTTTTTGTTGGTTTGGATAAGGCAAGAAGTTGACTGAGTGTAATCATGGACGTTCTGCTGTTGTATATTACTGGTCTGAGCTTGAGTAAGTTCCACATCCCTGTCACACATTAACTGCTTCAGATAAAGCCGTTTTTGATACGTTCACATTGTTGACCAGAAGAGTGCTTTTGTTCGATTGTGAAGCCAAGTGTAATAATACTGTTAAAAACCTGTTCCTTCCTTTTCAATTCAATTCAATTTAACTTTATTGTCATTGCACTGAGACAGGGTTGTACAGAACAATGAAACACTATTAGGCTAAATCTCCATTTGTGCCAAAATCATTCGAATAAATCAGCTTTCTAAGGTCAATGGCAAGCAAGAACAAACGTTTATGACTTAAATACTTGAAAGTTGAAAATTGTCTATATTTCTGCATAATTATAGCTTAAAACATGATCAGATATCCATGAGTTCTAAACAATTGAGCCAATAAACATACCTATAAGGGAACAACGCATGTTAACACTTTGCTTTAAGTGTCTGATTGGACCGCCTTGTTGAACAATAACTACAGCTAATCATTTCCAGTAACTGTTGATCTGCCTGCAATTCAGCCAAAAGGATTTTTGTTCGAATATTCTGGATGATTAGTGATGCTGATTTGATATACAGTTCTCAGACACTGTGAACTCTCATAACTCACAGTATATTGCTCCATCTGAAGGCAAGCTATCCTTGCTCACATGCAGCCAAACATGACCAAACTATAGTACTACCTCCATTAAATTTCATGTACAAGATCTGGTTCTTATGCTGGAATGCAGTTTTTTCCAACACGCTTCTGGATTGTCCAACTGCTAAGTGATGGGCAGCAAAATCCTTTTTGTGACTTTCAGCTGTGCACACAATCCTGTTTAGTTTTCTCCTGGACTATGGGACAGTTACAGATGTCCAGTAAACTGTGGCTGAGGATGGAACGTTATAACAACAGTACTGTATGGTTACAGACTTTCATAATGCGTTGTGGTTGTTATGTGGTGTATATTGTATGTGATATATTGGTTCCTTTTTAAAAGTCCACGCCTCAAATAATTCACGCTGTCATAAGAGCCTGAAGTGGAGCAACAAAGAACTAATTGTACTTTTTTCCCTGTCGTTGATGATTCAATCATTCCATCATGATGATTTCATAGTTTTTCCTGTTTTTGATCTGGAAGACAATATGCCATTAATTAAAATACGTTAATTTAATTTGTTTTAGCTGTGCTTCATGGAGCCAGAATGACTTATTTGCTACAAAGTGAGGAAAAAGTGTCTGTATCACTTTTGTTGTCATTTTTGCCATACTGTCAGAAAAGTTCATTGTGTTGGCATGACTTAACGACTCAACAACTCAGTGGGCTACCAGTTATGGTTAAACCTGTTCCACTCTAAACTACTTGTGTGTGGACTTGCCGTGTGTGTATGTACAGTCATCTACTTCTTGCTAGTGTTAATGTAACTGCTATTCGTCTCTCTTTGCTTTGCTGTTTATAAGTATGACTCCAACGTATACATGAGGAAATGCCTTACTAGCCTTACTAAAATATGGCCTTTGAGTTATTTCTGCTCTGCCCTGTGGTTTGCTTGGTGTAGTGGTGTGCTGCTCCACTCTTGAGCTTAAATAAAGTGTCTATTTTTAACTGCATTGATCTCTTTTTTTTCCCTCAGAGCTCTTAATTACTAGCTACCTTCATAGTATAGCCAAAGCCCTGTGAGTCTGGCAGGCAGAACCAAGCTGATGAAGCAGAGCTTAGGTGCATTTCCCGAGTAAGTAAATGAGCATGCAAAACATGCAGACTCCCATATAGGTTTTGCAAAAAATGCCTTGCCTACCAGAGGGTGACTCTGGAGTGGAGGCAGTTGTGCTGAGTTCACCCTCCAGTCCTTGTGGAGTGATCGAAGCATATGAATGATTCAGCACTTAATCTGTCTCTTAAATGCCACTATTAAACCATCCAAGCATCTAGCACTGCTCTTGTTTCAGCTGATTTAAGTGTTGAACTTCTGTGTGTTTGAATTCAGAAGTTTACTTACAGGTGTAAAAATGGTCACTGTGAAAGGTTTCACCAACAGAAGTTGGTCTTTGAGAATATTTTAACCCCTGGTCACATCCTTTAGCATCATCACACAGCATGAAGACAGCAAGCATGCAGAGGGTGAGCACTTTTCCTTTTAGTTTTGTCAGCACAAGTGACGTGTCTTCCGTTGTGGTAAATGTGTGTTTTGTGTTATAGTAAATAACAGGCGTTTTCGGTGCTTTGAACGATTATATTTCTGTGACATCGCTACGCTTGCTCAGACAGAACTATTTTAGTAAGGTTGAAGTCTCGAACTGTTAAGGACTGTGGAGAAGAGCGAACACGTGACCGGCTGAAATGCATTTTAATCTGTGATTTTCTTAATGAACATTGTTGTCAGTTTATAGACAATTAGTAAGCATGCTACCAGTGACAATACAGCAAACCTAGTACAGTAGGAAGTAGTTGTGCCTTCAGTATCAGGGTGCATTTCAAATGCTCCTCACAAAGAGTATATGTGTAACACAATCAGTGATAAAGCAGGTGCAAAACACTAGGTTCAGTAGAAGCAATACATGGTATGGTAAAGTGTAAGAACACAATAAGGACAGCTTTTCTGAACAATAGTAGCTGTGTAATACAATATATCATATAAATATTCTATAGTGCCAATGCAATGCAGAAAAGTCTGAAACCACCAGTAAAATCTTTTATTTTGCAGATAATCAGCATAATTTGAGTGATATTTCATATTTATTGAAATGTGAACTAGAAGACTCAGAAAGCCAAGCAGTCAGTACCATCACAGGGTGTTTCTTGTGATATTGTGAAGTTTGGTGGGATAACATGGCTAATCAGATTTTGTTCACACTTGTGGAGTCCATGCCTGCTTCAGGGCATTAATTTATGTTCTCTAAAATAATGCTGTTTGTATGATTTGTTAGGCAAGACATTGATTTACTGAAATGCGAAACTCAAGGTTGTTCACTAAGGGTTTCACTTTTGACCCACACTTTATGTAGTATAATACATAGAAAGAATGATTGAAGTGACTGAAGACTAATACAAATCCATGTTCAAACGTATCAGTCTTTATGTTCAATGGTTGGATTTCCACCTCTGTTTACGGATACAAAAGGTACATGGTCTACATGTAAACTTCCCAGACTTCTGTATCAATTGTATCTGGTATATTCTTGTATTGGCACTAAGGTTGTGTGGAAGATGGTGGTGTGGAAGATGGTGGTGGGTACGCAGGAATTTTCTGCCATCTAAGCGAGGTGGAGATGGTTGCATCCTGATCATGTGCTAAAACGTACATGTGTACTAACACTTTCAGAAGCAACATACTGTAGTAGTTCTAATAATGATATAATTGAAGAATGACAATGATCACAATAAAGCATATCTAAAAAAATAACATGAACAGAAAAGTTGACTTCAGAAATCTTTTTCACGTATTGGATGTGCTTGTATACAAAAGAAACAATACTCACCTGGTTGAAGAGCCACAAAATATCAGACCCTGCTGGACACATACCTGCTGCCGGCAAAATAACCAATTGTCTATTTGGAGAACATTTTCTGGGGGAATTTAAAGCACTCTTCTTACTCATTTGTCAGTTTTTGCGCCTTTCCTGGTGCACTGTACTGATTATGATGCAGTGCCATCACACTGTAATGCCACAATTGCAGTTACAAATGACAAAGAAAAACTACAAAAGCGAATGCAATCGGTCTTGTAATTGTCTACGCAGGAGAAACCCAGGTACATCTGGTGTGCAGTTAATTATGAGCTTTTACATGTAAATAAGTAGTATTTGATAGAAACATGTAAGAGCGTAGCACAATGGCTGCTTTTGGTAGAGGCTGGTATGCAAAATGATGAAGGAGACGAGAGCTGAGCACTCCGTATTTGCCATGCAAATATAAGTTGAAATCGTGGCTGTCTCTTTCATGGGAATGCCAGGATCGTAGTTAGGAACTTAGTGTCAATGAATTAATGATGGCCTGTTGTGTATATACTAAATTAACCTTGTTTGTTATTATTCCACTTTTTACATAGATTGCCCATATATTTTGGGATTAAACTATAAAAAATGTCTTAGCATTGTTGCATCATGTCGTAAATGGTCAAAGTTCATTAAATCTTGACGACCCTTGTTTGTTTTGATCCCTCAGATAATTAATTGAGTAAACGGATCAAACAGGATATTAAGACTTGATCAATTTGCCAATTAGACACTAATGAAACCGTAAGCACTTTTTTTAAAAGACCGTTTTTTCATATTTAATGCACCAAGTGCAGCCAGTACATACATTGTGTCTTGTGGTAAATATTTATGGAGGTATGCACTGGCCAGACATTACTACTACAGTAGTAGTTTTAGGCAACTAATAGATAAGTATAAATGATATGTTTACAAGATGACTGTGTGCAAGCGAAGCATAAATGCGTCAGAGATATTGCTAAGGGCATAAAGATGAGTGGAATGCTACCATCTATGCATCATGTTCAAATCCTGAATTGTTATACACATGCTAAACCTATTTCAATTGTTAGAAAATAACAACAATTGTATAAAATACAGTAATGTACTGGTTTGACTAAAGCGGAAAGCCATAAAACTATGACCTCTTTTTCATTGATGATAGCCAAAACTGCATTGACAGTATTACGAATAACAGAAGATCAGCCAGATGAAACAGGGACTCAATAAGTAAATAAGTATAGTTATAGTTAATAGAGAATATACAGGTAGTAGGGGGACAAGATGTCTTTTTGACTGGGCATGACTGGGCTTGTATATAGATTTGTGGTATGTTCTACTATCAGGAGTACATAGAATATAAAACTCAAATATTTATGTAATCTTTATTTATCATATATGAAGAAGGCTTAATAATATAATAATTTAATTTATGTAATGTAATATTACTTACAATATGCAATATATTACAATATGTATACGTTATATACACCTACAATATATGAAATAATATTTATTTTTTTAATTATTGTTGTTCAAATGTCAATGTATTAAAAACTGAAATAAAGACATGTTACGTTCCCCCGGTATGACATGACCCAAATTCAGTGTGCTTCACTTATTTAGCTGTTATATGCAGTCCCTCAAGCACAAGTCAAGTCGAGAAAGCAGTATGTGAGATATCAGAGCTTTTGGCTGTAGCGTTTCACTGGTGACACTGGTTAAATGCAGTGAATCTGGTGACCTCAGTTGAATTCACTCTTAGTATTCCTCCACATGGTTTCTGCTGACGCGATGGAATAAGCTGTTAGTGTTACCAACAGCGACTCAACAAACTTTGCAAAATATAGCCTTTTGGTCTGTATCAGGTTTTTTGTTTTAGCAAAAAGTTTCATGGCTCATTTATTGGGTATAAGTTCTTCATTTGCATCTCCGGCCTCATCTTCCACCTCGGATTCTACCAAAGTGACGAAGCCTCTTCTAACTGTTAAGATTAGAATTCTACCTGGCTAGCTAGAACCAGTATGCCATATGGCTATGCACTTTTACACAGTGCTCAGTAGTGAACAGTATTATGTAGTTTGCTGCCTGTGCTACAGATTGGTACAAGACATTTAATCTACTATAAATAAATAATTAAAGCCACTAATTTTGAAATAATGCACATCCAGTGCAGAGCAACTGTGGCTGTGCCAACATTTAGTCATTATAGACTCTAATAATTGATAAGGACAAAGAAGCCCAGCCAGTCAAATTAAGTTCTTACTGAGCACAGCATACTATCATATACTGTAAGTTATAAATCAAATTAAATAGAATAGATACAGTTGTCCTTCTATGAGGTGTGAAGTTGTTTGCTTGTCATCAACGGCTTAGTAACTGACATGACACTTGATTATCAACCTTAAGTAGTTTACAATGTCCATATTTGTGATAAGTCGGTGTAAGATAAGATAGGAGTCTATAATGATGTTAAAACAGTGAGTGAGTTCGTACAGCTGGCACACAGCATTTGGCTTATGCTTCATTGTATGTTTATTTAAATAATTATTAAAAAAAAGAAGTAAGGCTATTATGTGTCCTTCTCTCTCGCTGTGACTTTTATTGTTTACCGTTCAGCACTGTACTGTTTACAGGTTAACACAACGCTAGCCATTGAGTTAAAAGCTTTGGTTTACTGGACTTTTCTCCCCAACATCAAGAATGCAGACGCAGTTGGTCGTCTGTCATTGTGGGTTATGAATCTGTGCATTCAAAACCAAAGTATTTGCTCTTTGCTGAGCTCTATGCTGAATCCACACAGATAAAGTTCTAATGGTAGCCTGCTGCGTCCACATCTCATTTGTTCACATGTACAGATTTTTTTTTTGTCGTTATTTCCCAAAAATCACACTATAACATTTTCATGGCTATTACATTTTGCTGTATTATAGGTAACCCAGATATGATTTACATTATATGGGACGATGTTCATAGGTTATTTGCGAAAATTTTGTTATTTAAGGGACTTGGGAAGCCAATATCCTGCGAATACGGAGAGCCAACTGTGGTGAGGTGGTTCTGAAAAACAAATCTATGCATTTTTGTAGTATATCAATTCTTAACCTGAAGCTCTTTACAGAAATGCACGTTTGCTTTAAAGCTCATATTACTTTGACTAGGCCGACAGCACTTGTTACCAGTTTATTTAGATGGAGGTTCATGCATGTGCACAAGTGTATTTTAAATGTACTCCTGCAAGTGTAAAATGTTCAAAATATATTGAGACCAGTTTACTGAAGAAAGGATGCTCTAGTACATGTGGCTGAATACAGTGCAGTATTATGGGATTATGATAAAATATTGCAGTATTGAGCTCTTTGAGGTTTGATAAGACTACAGACAGGGCTCATTTATTGGGCACAAGTTCTTCTTTTGCATCTCCGACCTCATCTTCCAGCTCTGTTTCAACCAAAGTGATGAAGCCTCTTCTAGCTGTTAAAATTATAATTCTACCTGGTTAGCTAGCAAGATGGAACCAGTATTCTGTATGGCTATGTGGTTCTACAGTGCTCAGTAGCGCTACTAGTGGTGAAAACTATTATGTAATCTGCTGCCTGTGCAACAGAATGGAGATATATGAATAATTCATACAGTACAGGAGATTTTAGCTTCTATAATTAAAGCCACTTATTTTGAATTAATGTACATCCAGTGGAGATCAACTGTGGCTAAGATATTGTATCAAACAGGTACTTGATTATTGATCAGATTGGTATATTGCTAGTATTGACAGATAATACATGAAAGACAAATGAAACAACAACAAACAATCATAGTAACATTAGCTCTCTGTGTTAGTTATTTGTCCAATATGTAGTAGGCCAGACTTTAGACTTGCAGTCTCACAGATGATGTCTTCACAGTCTTTACTAAGGTGCTGAACGACATGTCTGTATGGCTGTATGGCATTATTAATTAACTTAAATGAAATTAATTTTTTTATTAATTTAGCTAATTAATTTATTAACGCAGCCTTTGTTTGTATGTTTGCAAAAAAACGCACTGTTCTCCACAATTAGTTTTGGATTTAGCGATGTATTTAAGCAGTTTGTATAGTAGACATTAATTGTGTATTAATTTTACGGTAATACCTTCCTTTCCTTTCCTTTCATACATTTTATAACCATTTTTTAGAATGGCTGCTTCTTTATATGTCAGCACGTTTGTTTAACTTTGTGAGTCGTTATGCCAAGCCAAGGTCTAGATGGCCATAACTTTCTCACCAATGTCAATGTGTATATATATATATATACATACAAAACCACAGAGTGCTTTAAAAAGGAAAAAGTACTTTATAACAGTGCGATTATAGTAAATTAATCAAAGTAAGATATGGACCCGTAGTAAATATAACAACAACAATAAAAAATTGTGAGATATTGAACTCTTGCTTATCAGACTTATCTGAATTTTCCTTTCGGATTCTCCCAGCTAGTAGTTCGGTAGTACCTTGGTCATGACACTGACTGTGTCCATTACATCTCTTTTTTTGTTAAAGTATTGAACTAAACACAGAATGTCTGGTATTGAGGATAAAAGCAGAGCTGATCTTAGTGGTTCTTATTTAGTGGACTGTAATTAAAGTGCAAACGTACTGAGGCATTTTTGCACCTTAAAAGCTACATATTACACAGTATAGAAAACTTGAACTTAACCAGTATGAGTGTGAAATAAATGATTCTTTCCAGGTATTTATGTGATGTATCACTCTGTGAATCTTGGCTTGCAGAGCACGAAACATGCGACATCTAAAGACACTAGTGATGTTTCATCTGTTGTCCCTTCTGAATTTTTCCAAATACTGGGATCATTTGATCATTCTAGTGACAGACACATTTTTCAGACTTGTGTGCTTATTTATGAAGAACTCTTACACAAGACATTGGCATTGCTGTGTAAAAGCAGTTTTGAATTCATATTATTATTCATATTTTAGTACTGGGTGGTATAATGATTTACATGATATTTTAGTTCAATTGTATTTAGTACTGATGTCTGAGAATATCTTGTGTTAATGTTACTATTTACTGTTGGTTTAGTTTATCTGTTGGTTGCATTAAATGTTTATAGAGAAAGGCACAATGGCAGTCTTGAGACAGGGACCAGATTTACACTTGGTTTGTCTTATGTTCTGTGTTCTGATAAGATGTTACCATCATGTATGTACAACTGATAGTAGAAATGATTGCCAATCAATCGATTTGAAATCCATTTTCTGCATCAAATGTCACAAATGTACATGACCTCATTCATTTCCTTAAGGTGACTACTACTTTTTACTTAGAGTGAGTTTACTTCGTGTAGAGTAAAATTCATGGAAGAAACAAATTAACGTTTACTACCTAATTTAATATTGTAACACTTCTATTTACTTAATTCCTAGGGGTTATAGCAATAGCTTTAATGCTTAGCGATTGTATCATGTCCCGGTTGAGTGCATTGTGTTTGCGTTATTGATTCTGCACTCCCATAGATTCTAAATGCATCCAGAGGGACTTGGCTGATGAGTATCCTTTGCATTGCCTGCCAGATATTAGTATTGGGTTTCTTGCCTTTTGGCAGCATGACTAATTTAATTTAGTCAGAAGTGCAAACTTTTTCTTTCGTTGTCACTGAAATTCACTTGACAGAAACCGCAAGTTTTGGAAGTCACTCAGGACATGGATATCTTATACAATCTCATGCAAAAGTTTGGTGTCAAACAACATAATCTTTTTAAATGAAAGCAAACTTAGTGACACGGCAGCTAAAATACCACTGCAGGTACCAAACATACTGGGAAAAAGAACTAAATAAAAATAGGCTGTTACTGTGACCAAAATATCATCTTGCTGGCTACACAGGTGCATTAATGTACAGTAATAACAGGGCTGATATTACAAAAGATGGGTATAATAATACTACTGATAACATTGTTGTTGTTTTTATTATTCCGTGATGAAGAAGTTTGGAATTGAAAGATTCTCCATTGGATGGAAAGTGAATTTATTTTAGATTAAGAAATCAACTAATTGCATTGTCAACCCACTTTATAAGCCACTTTATAAGTATCTGGATAGGGAGAACCCTTTAAAAAAAATCAATTTTATGTAAACATTCTTTCTCATTCATGTTAGTCACCAGGTGTAATGGCAGAGGCATCTAAAGCAGCCATCAAAAGTCTGGCCACTTTTACAGGATAATTGTCTATTCCTCTTTTGTATTGACATTTTCACTTAAAGGCTAAAATTAAATGAACAGAAATGTTTCTAAATATCAGTATTAAAATGCAAATGCTTTTTGTCTTTTTTTAAACAAAAGAATAATTAAGCCAACATTCATAGTTTGTGGTAACAGAATATCTGCAATGTGAATTCAGTTGTGCAAAAGCGATTACAAAATAGTTGCAGATGCCAGAATTATTATAGATTATCTTAACTACCCTTGTCTCAGTACCTCGTAAGTGCCCTTGCTGTCTGCTTCCTATGTGTGGCGTTTTTTGCGTAAAGATCTTTCTAACCAACAACGGATCGTTAAGACAGATTAATGACACCTTCCACTGAGTTTCCGTTTGCATCATTGATTGTTCACACCCTTTGCATGTGATCTTATTTGTTAGCATCATGAGAACACTAGTGAGAACACTCCTAAGTAAACATTCTGTGCACACTGTAGAGTATTGCAAACACAAAAGCCAGATTAGATATGTGTAGATTTGTGTATTCATTTCAATTGAGAATTTTATTTCCTTAAGCAAAATCATCAAAAAAGCAAATGAGAAGTCATAAAAAGTAATTTAATTATGCACATGAGATGCAAACCCGGTTATCGTGATTGAGTAGCATATGATATATTCATAGGGGTGAACAGAAGCATGTCAAACTGGACGAGCGTGCCACATGTTGTGTTTCATTCTTGTGGGATTTTCTTTGTATTAATTTTGAAATATCCCCTACTTTTTGTGAGCAGTGTAAATGTCTCCTCTGTTGTAGATTGCCCCAAGAAAAGGGGCCGCATGCTTCCTCTGCTGTAGGTGAGAAGCAAATTAGAGTAATTAGCCTAAGAAATTGGCAGTTAACAACACCACAAATTACCCCTGAAATAAATGTTTTACAGAACTCTAGCTCTACCAGTTAAAAGCTGTTTGCATGGATCAGGGACGTTAGTAGGATGAAAAGATTGGCTTGGACAAAAGAACCCAAGCAGTGGACACTGGGACAATGGAAATCTGTTATTTCATCAGATTTTTTGAAACATTAGGCATCTAATATTGTGTTGTTGTGAAATGCAGAGAAGGTGAACAGATGATGTCAACATGTGGTCCCAAGTGTGAAGTGTGGGGGAGGTGCTGTAATTTGTTTTTGCTGGTGATGCTGCTGGAGAGTTCTACCAAACCGAAGGTAACGGAACCATCTGCGGCACAGAATATGATGTTGCAGCTTTGAATCATCCTTCGTTTTAGGTTTGGATGTTAAAGGTATTAAAATATCACTAGCTATTTGGATAGAGGGTATTGAATATTCTCTGTTCCGTTTGTAGAATAAAAATACAAGAAAATACTTATTTTCCACCTCGGTTATGAACGGGTTGTTTGACTTTCTTGTTTTGAATGCAGTTTTCATTCCCCTTTATGTTCCCTTAACTCTATAACTTCTGTCCCAAATGTTTCCAACAGGTTTAAAGTCTGTCTGTGTGTATTTACCTAGTGGAGCTTTAACCTTGAGGCAGCACTGTTGCAACAACAGACTGGTGGTTAATGACTCCTGATGACAGAAAAGGGAGCGAGAGAGAGAGAGAGAGAGAGAAGAGAGAGGGGTTGCTGATAGTTCAGAAATAAGGGAAAGTTCATGGACTTGCTGTTTCCCAGCTCAGCACTCAATGTTTACAAGCTCAAACACATAATGTTTGGATTAATTGTGAATATGAAACCTTGACCCTATATATATATATATATATATATATATATATATATATATATACATACTGTGCACAGTATATGTTTTTGAAAATTATGTGCTATGCTGTGCTGTGTCAGAATAGAAGCTCTTTACTTTAAAGCTACTGTGTTATCTTGTGAGCAAGAAGCTGTTTCATACACATGAGATATTGGGACTGGTGCACTGTCCTCGTACGCACAAGGCAGTCTCAAATATAGGCAGAGTTTGCCGTGTAACGGTGTACGAGTAAATGGGCAGTGTACACTTAATATTTATATCGGTATCAATGCACCCCTACCGGGAACGTCTCGAAGTCAATCAAATTGCAGCGCTGGCACTGTTATAATTTTTCATCTTTATCTAGGATAAAGAGTTAAATGGGTTAAAGTACAATAATGTGGTTAAATATAAATGAATAACAAGGGTCTCATTTACAAAACAAATCTTACATATTTACATCAGCTAACAAGACAATCATCACAGTCTATGCTGAATACCAACAAATGTCTGCAATTTGAGGCTTTTACCATATTAATTAAAGGATTAACAGTACTTTAGGTCTTATGCCATATTTCATTCTTGTCTTTTGCCTTAAAAAAGCACTGAACATAGAATCAGAGGTCAGGTATTAGAAGGGAACAGCTGGGATCAGATATCTACTATGTTTCATAATGTTAATTGAGACTACCGTTTACTCGCTGTTTGTGTTCAGAGTTCAGTTGAGTTAAGCAGAAGAAATGTAATTCTTGTAGTGAATAACGGCTGATAAAAGCAGTAATTTCATTCCTTAACCTAACTTATCCAGGTCAGGGCTGGTCTGTGGATCCTGTATCTGGAATTTAGAGGTCCAGCTGCAGGCCAGCATGTATCCTTAACGGGACAGCGGTACATTATTGGGCTGGGTAGAGAATGCAGTTGCAGTGCTGGGGTTTTTGTTCTGTTTTTTTTTCCCGGTTAGTTATAAGAAATCTGTTTTTCAGGTCTTGCTTTCTTAAGGGTGTAAGTGAATCTTGGATGACCGGAGTGTCAAGCTGGGTTCTTTATCGCCACAGACATTGTGATCTCACACAATAGTGCCTGGAGAAAATTGGAATTGTACTCCTTTCACTTTCGTACTGTAATTACAGACAATTACAAAAAAGAAGAGCTAGTGAAAAAAAAGAATAGCTGGTTTTAAACACGCAGAATTGTTCAAGTTCAGCCAAACTGTAACTGGAATGTGACTATGGACTGGCAAACGGACAACAGACATTCGCCTTCCTATCCCTATGCCACTGCATTGTTTTTGGCTGTGTTTTTAGGGACATTTTTGTGCTTAAATGGGTCTAGGAGAGGGTAACGGGTTTCCCTTAGGAATTTATAATTTATGAATTTATATGAACTTTGTAGCATCCGTTTTGTCTTCATTGCCCAGTCACTGTAGATAAACACCCCAGAAACATATCGTTGCTGCCATTGTGTTTCACAGTATGTATGGTCTATGTAGGGTGGTTGTTGTGTGTGTGGTTGTGTGGTTTTCAGTAGGCTCAAAGCCTCTGTTGTCTATATACAACTTTATCCTGGAGCTATTTTAAGTTCACATTTCCAACTATGGTGAGTTCTTTGCGTTACAATTGTACTCTTATTGGAATCTGTGTCAGATTGCATTCTGAAGTAATCAAAACCACTACTGAGGGCCAATTTGTCTAATGTCTGTGTGATCTGGAGTATGACTGGTTGTACTTAGCCAATTTTACATTGGTTACATTAAAGGAAATTGCCTCGATGTAAATCAATTGTTTTACTGAATACATGTCAATTATTAAAAAAAAATGTATTAAATATAAATTTCACACTGATGTGGGGTGGGTAGCATGGTGGCTCAGCGGGTAGCACTCTCACCTCGCACCGAGGAGGTCTTATGTTTAATCTCAGCTGGTGTGTGTATAAGTGTCTATGGCTGGACACGTGTGTGTACCTGTATGTATCCATGTATGTGCATGTGTACATTTTAATGGATTGAACAGGTAACTGTTCCAAGTTACAACAGTTTTATTTTGGAAAGTCAAATTTTATTAGGTCATCAAATGGGCGTAATACTGCATAATGGACACTTACTTTTTCAGCCTGCTTTAAAGTGTGTTTCATATGCATGCACATTATAGGAACAGCCAAATATTCTGCTTAATGGCTAGGACTGTTAAAAAAGTGTTTCATTAATGCTGATGGATGCAGTATTTTCTCACTAACATCCACCTTCATTGCTGGTCAGACTGTCGAGTTTGGTGGAGTTGCTGGACTTCTCCCTTGGCACCTACTCTTCCTGTCCCAGTGTGCTCCATCTGGCTGGGCACTCACTCTCCGTGTAATGTGCACTTTCTCACATGGGCACGCTGTGCTGGGACTCAGGATTGTCCCGTCAGGAAAGCCAGAATTTCCAAATGGTGCTGTCGTGGAATGTTTACAGAACACACTGAAACCCGAGCAGCTCCCATGGGAGATGAGAAGACAGATGCTTAAGCAGGAGCATGCCTGAGTGATTGCTGATCACCGGGTTCATAATCATAGATGGATAGGAAAGTATCTGCATGTTGGAAGCAGGATCTGTCTCTACCACGTCATGCATACTAATCAATATCGCTGGGGTTCTTGATAGACTCTAGGCATCTCAAGGAGATGTCAGCTAATAAGGAAGTAAATACAGTGCTTCTTCAGCCATGCAATCACCTCTATCAGCGACACCATCAGACCAAATACGATCAAACAGGATAACGGGTTAAGCACTGCCAAATCACATGCACAGTCTTTGCAACACTAAAAAAGCAGAAACTCCACACGTTAATACCCCAGAACTATTCTGCTGTCTTCAGTAATTTTAAGTAAAACTAACAGCACCGGTACTTGCAGCTTTTTTTGAATGTTGTGAAAAGGGCTGGGAGTGAAACTTCCAAAAGTTAGCATGCACACACTGCTGGCTTGTGTATGGCAGGGAATGGTTAAAGTTTTCAAAACATTTCTACATGTATGGCAGCAGTTCCATTCCAATATCCGATGAGCTCCAACACAGACGCACCTCGTTTCTACTTGCTGAAGCAATCATTGGGTGATTACTTGAACCAAACGTTATATGTTGAGGAAAAATACATGACATATGAAAGCCTATAATACCTATAAATAGTAAAACCTAGTAGAAACTGATCATTTTGCAGTGGTCTTATTTTTTTCCAGAGCTATCTTATACTTAGTAACGTGATTTATATTTCAAATGTGCTGCACTACATCCAATTAAACATGACTAATTGCAGTCTTTATAATGAAACATGCAGTAGGTCAGTGACCTTTTAAGCATAAAAAGGTGAAATATTTCATATTCCCCTAAGCTGGCACAGAAACCCACAGTCCAAGGCCATGCATGTTAGGTTAATTGGTGTCTCTAAAGTTGCCCTTAGTGTGTGACTGTAAACTTTTATGCATGTTTAAATTTTCCCATTGGTCTTGGAGGCTCACAGCAACTTCTCTACAAGTCAGTTTGTTAACTAAATGCTCTTCCTGAAACAAAGTCCTAGACTTAAGAAATGGTTTGCCAAATTTGATGCAGAAGTTGGCTGACTTACAACAGCCCTGACCTTAACACCATCAGACATTTTTTAGCTGAACTAAAATGTAAGCCAAGGCTTAATATCTCATCTGAGTACCTGCCATCAGAGTCATGTTCCAAAATCCAGTATATCTTCTTTTCAGAAGATAAAATCCTGATGGAGGAGTAAAGTAGGAAAACGCACCATTCCATTACCCAAGAATTTGGTGTAATTTGGATGTAACTTTTGAATATAAACAAACATTTGGCTAAAATCTTAGCTCTGTTAGGTCTTGTTCATGTATATTAGCAAAAGTAAAAAAGGAAAGGAAAGAAAAAGAAAAGTAAAACATCTGTTGTATGGGCTTTCTTGCTAACTGCATTATTGATAACCTCCGAAGCAATTCTTTCATATACAGAAAATCAAATGTTTGATAATTGGTTTGAAGAATGCAGTGTAGCTAATGGAGATAAATACCCTTTACTGAGACACCACTCTTTCCTCCTGACTTCTAAACAAGTGTGGAAGGACATTTGTAGGTAACCGAAACTTTGAAGGGCAGTGCAGCAAAGGCTGCTACATATCCGGATGATATCATATTCACAGATTGTTAAGGAGATGAGATTGCCTCAGGGAAGGGAGTGGCATATGCTTTATAAAGTACTTTTGTGATCAATGGAAAAAAAGACCAGACTGTCTGATTGGAATGCAGCCAGAATAGCATCATTTATAGCTGAAGATCTGGAAGCCACTTTTGATGGGGAAGCTGCCAGCAGGTAGATTTGTCAGCATTGCAGTGGAGGAAAATCTGAGCCTAGGCATTATATGTTATGATACAGTGGTGCTTAAAAGTTTGTGACCCTTTAGAATTTTATATACATAAATCGGACCTAAACACCACCAGCTTTTGACACAAGACCTGAAAGTATATCGAGAGGAGATGTTTAAAGAAATGAGTCTAAGATAGTATCTTTGGGTATTTATTTATTGAGGACAGTGCCACAATAACTAAATGTTTCTTTTGATCAGCCCTGCGCATTGCATTTTGTGCTTTAAAAATGGCCTCGACTCCGGGATGTTGGAGGGTTTCTTAACGTGAAGGGGTAGCTTCATGCCGTCATAAAACATTCCTATTAGATTAGGTCTTTCATGTTTTTGACTTGTCCCTTCCAAAACATGAACTTTGTTCTTCTTGTGCTTAGGGTTGTCTTGCTGCATGACCCACATTCTCAGGAGATTCAGTTCATAGACAAACATCCTGACATTTTCATTTACGATGTGCTGGTAAAATTCAGAATTTAATGTTGGTGATGGCAAGATATCCTAGCCCAGTTGAAGCAGAACAGGACTTTTGGATTCTGTAATGCTGCTTTGAGACAATGTCCATTGTAAAAAGTGCTATATCATGATTTGGGCCATACCGAAACCGAACCAAATAAATTCTAGTTGGTCTAACACGTCAGTTTATTCTTCTAGCTAGTCAACATGATCTTTAGCAAACTTTTTTTAAAACTCATCTTTACAAGGGATGTCAATAATTGCGAAGGGGACTGTCTAAAAATCTCTTATATGATCTGTCGCTAATATTTAATTTAAAGGGATTTTTGATATATTTTTTCAAAACACTGTGGTGCTGTACAAGTCCTGGAAAACCTAGAATGTCATGGATAATAAGCAGTAGGACAATTTTACCCTTTGTGTGTTAAAAAACAACTACGTGCAACAAGTCGAGGTGAAGATACGTTTTTTTATTTTTTATTTTTAAAGTATTTTGACATTGGTTTTTGGCGAGGAGCAGCATGCGTTTTACAAGCTACATTTTGCAAAGTCATGCACATAGGGAATGTAAATGATTTACAGTATGATTGTTTAGTGAATACATTTCAGAGAAAGTGCTTAGTGTGGGTAATCTGTGCAGTCCCTGATTTATCATACCGTGGTATGCTTGAGACAGTGGTAGACAATCGTGTTGTAAGCAGTTGCTGGAGATGGAGAGGAAGGAAAACTGTTGTGGTCTAGCTTCCTCCTTGTCTATAATGTTCTGACGTGCTTGATCAGTGTTTTCTTTATCCTGCGCAATCCCAGGTCTGGGAATAAATAACCAATGACCTGATAAGATGTTCTGTGCTATGCAGTCTGGTAAAACAGGAGTGCAATTCTACTTGCTGTTCTATGCTTGGTTTCCTCTAAATAGCAGGCGTTCTAAAGTTTGTCATTACTCTTTAGCCCTTACAACTGGCTAATCATCAAACCTCTCCAGCACGAGGCGCTGATGCAGCTCTTCAGCTCATCTGACTTATGTCGGACTTTGCTTAGTATGTTATAAAATCATGAACTGTGTTTGATGTTTCTACGCTGACGTGTGGGTGGGTTTCCTTGTTTTAAAAGCGCATGAATTAATTTTCTTTTCCTGTACCTAATTTGCATAGAGACACACTTTTACACTTCGGTAAGCAACACTTGGTGTTTTTCCTGCTCTCTGGGTAGTTATCTAATTAAATTAAATCGGTAAAGACTTTCCTTTATTGCTGTTTCTGCACTGTACCATAAACGCTTTACACAGAAGAACTGAATGGTATGTTTTATTTGTGATGGTTATTTTAGTTTCTGCAAGGAATCCTTTGATGGAGTTTACTGGGTAGTGTTTCTAATTCTGCCTTTCATTTGGTTGAGAGACTGGCCTTGACATGTAGCAGATCTGACAACTTTAAACGCTTCTGCTCAATAGGCCACTCTGATGTAGTTAAATTGAGTGTGCTTTAATTATTCTTTTTGTTCCCGTGTCTCTCTCCATCTCACTAGGTCGGCGGGGATGAGAAACGAGTTGACAGCAGGACCATCTTTGTAGGGCATCAACCGTGCCTGGCCACTGAGACCTTCATCCCTCCAAAATTCTGTGACAACAGAATAGTGTCTTCCAAGGTACATCACTTTTCTACAAAGTCCATTGTTCTTTAGAAAACAGTAAAACTGGGACACTTCGGGTCAAAGACCAAATGAAAAAAAAAAAGGAAAAATCACAGCTTTTGAGAATGGCCTGTCATTTCTGAAAGCCTACAGTTGTGTTCAAATTTTTTGGAAATGGCACAAACTTGTTTTTTGGTTTTATTTTTTCCATTTGTCAAATATTTATAGGTTATAATGAAGTACAATTATAAGCGTTCCATTTTTTTCTAACTTCCAGTGTAAGCAAAGCCCTAATATTTACAGTGTTCTTCTTCGCCTTCGGGGCATAATCTTGAATTGTTCTTGGAGTTGATCACAATTTTTTTAAGATCACAGCTGGGAAAAGCATCTCCAAATTGCACCTCATCGTTGGGAGAAGTTGCTCTTGGAGTGTTTTGACACCGTTCCTTATTCATCGCAGTGTTCTTGTGCAATTTTTTAAGCGAACTCACTCCTCTGGATGAGAACCAGTCCCACACGTGAATTGTCTCAGTAAAGAGATCATCACTGAAATTATGTTAGCAGGCCATTTTGTAGAGCTGAAATCCAGTGTAATTTTTGTGATAAAGTGAAAACCAAAATCTGTGCCATTCTCAAAACCTGTACAGCATTTATAGTTTATAGTATAACCAGTATTGGGGACATGCTGGGTCTGCGCCACATAACAAGGACCCAGCTCAGCTCCCACTCCAGGAACAGGAACTGGACATATTAGTAGCAGGAATATAACCCACAGCTAACATCCGCAAATAAAAATGCACATCTATGGCTGATTTAATGTCCCGTGGTAATTGGTAAAAGAAGGAAACATTTTAGTACTACAGAAAAACTACTACAGCACACTGGCACTTCATGGAAAATGCTCAGTTCATAAATAAACAAATGCTTAAGGCCAAGTTAACTTGGTTAACATTACAACCAAACATGCTTGCTGCTGAATAACATCACATGTATATAGATATTCTTTAGAGTTATAACATTCATGTGTTAATTGTCTATCTATGTACATTGCCGTATTCTCTCTAATTAATATGAATTTCCATAAATAGAAAAGGTAGTGTCACCACAATGCCTGTTCCACTTTCTAGTGCCCAGAACGTTTCCTGTAGTTTTACTGTTTCATTACAAAATTTTATTGTTTTTGAATGTTGTTACCAAATGGTCAATAAGGGCCACCTGTGTTTACAGCGGTATTACTGAATGGTGTTACTGAATGCATCTTGTTTCAAAATGGAATAAGATATAATTGACTATGGCTATGACTGATCAATGTTTCACAGAATGTAATACAGACAATAAATATCACATACTTGTAATATGTAACCTTTAACATGGGTTCATATATTTGTTTTCTTTTTTTAACAGCCTTGCATGTCTTCAGTCAGCTTTTAAATAACATGTGTTTTACTGAAATGACAACACAGTAGCTGTGAGTTATCTAATGTGAGCCATAGAACTAGTGAGAGAATGGAAGTAGGAGAAAATGGCATTCCTCAGGTGAAGAGCTGCTTCAATCATGTAACGCTCATCTTCACTTTACTGCAGTTACCTCAGCCTCTGATTTACCATGGTTCAAATAAATTCTCTGTGGCTCCGCTCTCTTCCTGTTGGCGTGTTTCCTCTCGGTTATTTGTGTCAGACATATTTGCAATTAATGGGTGAACTGGGGCTGGTCTACCCCGAACCTGATGGGGCATTCTAAATCGCATGCGGCTGTCAAGATAGACTGGAAAGTTAAGTGAAGAGGTGGAAAGAAATATAGGGAAAGGGAATTTAGAGCTAAAGACAGTCCTGCTGTGGAAGCATGTGATCAATCCTAGTCTGGGTAATGGTGTGAACACACTTTAATTACCTGTGCTGTGATGTTTACCCTGCCCTGTGTGTCTGATGTTCATCATCCCTGTCTTTATTCTAAGCACACTTCTTCTGCAGCTGCTTCTCAATTCACGTTGATGTCCTGTAATGCTACTTTAGGTTGTTCGCTGCAACTCTCTGGGGACTTTAAGCAAGAAGATGCTTATTCCACATTCCACATAGTCTTAGGTATCGCTTGCATTTTATTGATTCAAATTCTGCCTTTCAACTCTGGTTCTTATTAAAAAAATGATGTTTAGGTGTAAAGAATAGCATTTTTATTTACAAATCATCATAAATTTGTTTTAGGCTGTTACACCTATTACAAGTAGAATGTGTTTAATTCAAACTTTTCATTAAAATTACTTCACATACACCACACAGATTACAGGTTCATAATTGCACCAGTAGTAACTGAGAAAAAATGTTTTTTCCCCCTAGGTCATTGTTTTGCACATTAAACCACATTAATCTATGTATAATGTAAAGACTCTCTTGGCAATGTTTCGTTTGCTCATGAAGAGTGCAGTTGGTCGAATATGGTACATCGCTGAAGCTCAGTTTCATGTTAGTGTCAGAATTGTTTTGCCATGTTGGAGGTGTGTCCTCCTTTGCAACGAATCCACTTTCTGCACCTTTTCTTATAGCGAGCGTGGCCATGTATTTGAAGCATAAATGCTTAAGTAGGAACCAATAAGTGGAGTCGAAATTCCAAATGATTATTATTACCATACATTAATTCCGTTAATGTTTATGCTGGTTAATTTTGGTGTAATAGTAATAGTTTGGGTGAACTTTTGTAAATCTGCTAAAACTTTACCAGCATGCACTTTATGCTGGTCTTTGATTTTTTTCTTTTCTTTTTTTCAGTTGGCTGATTTCTCAGCTTTGACACACCAACTGAATTTAAAAGAACAAAATGCCACACAAGAAAACCCATGTTTGAAGCAAATAGGCAAATGTAGTCTGGATACAAAATATTCTGACTAATTGTCAAGTGATCAAATTTTCATTTCAGTCACTTGCAGATCATTTTGATTTAAAATGTACAGCTGGCTCATGTCTTGTTACACAAACTACAGGTTAACCAGCCATTTTAAGTTTAAGTTGCTTAGTGCATCTAGTGATGTGTGACAATGGACAAAATACAGTTGTTAATCATCTTTTTCCATTATAGTTCAACTTAATATACAGGTTTTTTTTTTTTTTGGTAGAGCATTAACTTTTACAAGTGTCTCAATTTGACACAGAAATTGAATAGAAGCAAATTATAGTGTTCACAAGATCTAGCAGTCAATAATTTGATGAAGCACCATGAACACCATCTATAGTTTATTTATTTCTTTATTTTTGTTCTTTTTTTAGCTACAGTAGGCTTATTGGAGTTTTGAAAGTGCTGATGATGTATTTCTACACAATGAAGGGTAATTTGCTTCCTCTTGGTTGCTCAGTATTGCGTTGAATGTCTCCATAAGCGGAACACCCAGCATCAGCATTAATGGCAAGACTCGTGAAAGGAACAAGGTTACAACATAAAAGTTTCACAAAGCCACAAGAGATTATCATGATAAATTTTGTTTTTATTGGTGATAAAGCTTGTTGTATGGAACCATTTTAGGGGATTGAAGGCAGACAACTAAGTATCTTTAATTTCTTTTCCATATATTTCTTTGGCCCCTAGTGTAGCGATTTAGTCCTTTGTGTATTATGTTGGTCATATTCATTGCTGACTAGGTTGTGGTTTTTTTCATTTTAAATAACAGTTACCATTTCTTGCCCAAGATGCGGTTAATTGAGCCATTTAGTTAACGCAAATCAATGAAATGTCTGCAGAATTTCTATCCACAGACATTTGTGTTTGCTTGCAGAGGAGTATACAAAAAGAGTGTTACAGATATTGGACATGCATGGATTTGCCCTCTAGCCTAATCGTGGCAGCACCCACTCTGTTTTCTAGCTTTGAAGAGCTGCTTTATAAACAAGACATGTCAGCCACTCCTCTTGGCTGTTTCCTCGCAGTGTAATACTATTTATTTGGCTTTTTCGCACTGACTGTGGCATCTACTTTGTTTTTGCAGTACACAATATGGAACTTCCTGCCAAAGAACCTGTTCGAGCAGTTCAGAAGAATCGCCAATTTTTACTTCCTCATAATATTTTTGGTGCAGGTAAGTGTTTGTTTATTGTGTGTGTGTGTGTGTGTGTGTGTGCGTGTGCGCGCGCGCGTGTGCGTGTGTGTGTGTGTGCGCGTGTGTGTGTGTGCAGGTGTGCATGTAAACCATCAGTTGGAAGTTCATAAGCTGTGCTTTGTTGCCTGTCTGGGACATGCTGTATCTTTACCCTTCTTGCTGATCTGGTGGTGAGACAGAGAATAATAGGGAAAGATAGAGATAAGGGGCACGGTGAGAACGATCCACTTTGGAGGCTAATGTTCTTTTTTTAGTTCAGTCTGTAGTAAGTGATATATTTTGTGCACAACTGTCTGGCACATGTCACCCTACAACAGGTTGAAGTCTCCGCTTCGTCATCTAGTCCTATTTACAATCTACTTGTTTTAAGCCCTTATAATTAACGACAGTACTGTGTAAGTTTCTTAGGAGTTCTGTATTTTCCAATTCCTATACTTCCTAGTTCTATTACAGTTGCAGTGGTCAGTGCAATTTGTAATTCTACAACTACACGCTGCAGTCCATCTGATTTAGATGGACAGATGGGCTACAGCATGTAACTGTAGCACTACAAAGTAGTGTTTTAACCACTGTACATCTGTGTCGCTACTTACTTTGTTAGTCATAGGACCACCACAGATTGTAAGACATTACAAACAACTTTACTAGATGGGTGTAAAATCAGAGGCAGCAGTCCAACTGTTGCTGCCCAGTTTGTGTTAACAATCCTCTAATCCTTCATCAGTGCTCAGAGGGCGCTGCCTACAGGATGCTGGTCGCTGCACTTTTTTGACTGGTGGACTATATGTAGTCCATCAGTGACACTGAGATGGTTTGAAACAACAGCACTACTGCTGTCTGATCCAATTCTTACTAGCTCAACACACCCTAACACACCACATCCACATCAGTGCCACTGTAATGCTGAGAAGGATCCAGCGGAATAGTACCTGATCTGTGGTAGTACTGCAGGGGTCCTACAGTGGTTAGAAAAGAGTAAAGAGAACAACATATTTTAAGAAACAGATGGACTTCAGTCTGTATTTTTAGAGCTCAAAAGTGCAGTGATGACTATAACCTAAATAAAGAACCACCAGAATATAATATGAAAGCTATAGAATGCCTGATACTTTTTCATAGTACTCTATGTCCAGCTTCCACTTTTTTCGTATTTTATATGGAATGACAGCTTAGGTCTCCTAAGATCTCTTCTGATCTGTAGGTGTCGTCCTCACAGTGGAAAAAAAAGCAAATATGCTGACTGCAAGGTGCATCTATACCAGTGGTTATCAAACTTTTAGATAGTAGGATTCCCTTGGAGAATCTGGAGAAATCTACCAGCATAAATGCCTGACCTAGGCTACGTAAAGTATTAAAGCTGTACACGTTTAATTATATTTCGCACATTAAAATATGCACAGTATGCAATAATTATATTTGCCAAGTACATCATACAGTCTTCAGCTGTGACTTGTGCTGACACTGATGGCACTCAGTTAGATACTAGCAATGTACATCTTTCAGGGCGAGTTTGATTCATGGGCTTGATGATTTGATTGCAGCCATTTCATAAAGACACCTTTTATTGTCAGTTTATCAGGTCAGCTCCTTTTGACAAAACTAAGAGCAGTTGGAAGTTTACTGACAGACCACAGTGGCAGTAGAATGTTTTGATATAAACAGTACAAAATCTTGTATACTCCCCAAGCTGCATTCTGAACCCCTCTGCCAATCTGTTTTAGGTGAACGCCACATGTTTAGAATGGAAAACGTCTCTGTATGAAATGCTCATCATCATTTCATTCACGTTCTGCGAGTGTTTTTGCTCCTTGCATCTTAAATGGATTGTCTATAATGTAATCTTAACTTTGAAAGCATGTATGTAGTGACAGGCCTCTGCCTTTTCTTTACAATTCACAGTTTAGCTTGTTCGCTATGGATGTTAGTTCCATCATAAATGCCAGCTAAAGCAGCCATGTCTCATGTTCCGAACACCCTGTAGTCTTCTGTCCTAGACTTCAAAAATGTTGTAATCTCTGACAGCAAATCAGTAAATCGCTGATGCACTCTCCCTTTCACCAGCAGCTGCTTGCAAAATCAGGGCTACACATTCAGCTCATCAGGAAACAACTTAAACGAACAATGGTGAATGGTGTTTTTTTTTTTTTTTTTTTTTCAAACTGAGTTAGTACCACAATTTGTATCGCAGCAATCATGACATATGAGAAATCTACAACTTTGCTGGCTAGCACTTCCATATAAATAACACAACACTAGCTAACAAAAGCAGGAATTGATACTACAGCTAGAATCTTTACTACAAAGTGAGATCAGGCGGTCTGGTTAAAACAAAACAACAAAAATCACCTTTTTGGTTGATGTGTCATGAAACTTATAGTTTCTGACTATGTGCAAATACTGATTAATAGTACAAATATAAAAATATATTAAACAGATGCAATAATTGTGTCCGGTAAAGCAATCATATTTATGACAAATTACTTGCACGGTCTGGAAGATCCATATGATTTGTGTTCTGTGAGCTCAGTTATGTTCTGTAATCTAAGCTCAGACTCAGTGCAGTGCCTGAAATGGCACTCTGAGCAATTGTGGGGTAAGGGCCTTGTATAGGGACCCAACTGTGACAGAGGTGGGATTTGAACCCTGGACCTTCTGGTCCATAATGCATTACCGTAACCACTTTTTCCACCACAGTTTGACGTCTTTTCAGTAACAAATGTCTTTTCAAAGGCAAACCACCTCCACACAAGTAAGGAAACCCCATGTTTAGCAATTAAGTCTAATGTTGTAGACTATGAGGCTGGTGTTGTCTGTATTTTGCTTCCAGTTTGTTTACTCATTTTTTATCTTCAGTCATACACTATTAGAGTCAGTGAGACTTCAGTGAGGATGTGCAATAGTCTGTCCTACCTGGGTTCATTACACAGTGAAGACTTGGGTGCTCAAGGCGTGTTTTGACTGTTTTTCACTTGTCAATTGTTAAAACAACATTTAAGATCGTAGGCGATACATTGCTCACCTCTAGTGTGGAAACTAGGATGCGTTTCATTTATGACCAGTTTCACTACATTCAATTGTGCTGTGAAAGGAGCATGAATCTTAAGTTTGTATAGGGCTCCTCCTTGTCGGCCGAGTCCAGTGCATCTGTCTACTCGGTAAATTAGATACTGAACTTTTTTCTATAATTGTTGAATATCAAAAATCCGTTCCAACAGAATAAATCAGTAATTTTTCTGCATGTCTTAATAAAATCTAATCTGGCTGACAGGGAAAAACAAGCTACTGCTCCTCACGTTCAGTATCCAATCAAATAGCACGTTTTATTTAGTAAATAAGTAAATTTTATTTAGTAAATAAACCCACAAATTTAACCCACTCACTTTACTTGAGGGCAGATTTAAATGTTCTTATTATGCTTTCACAATTAATAAGGAAAATGGATAAAATGGATGTTGTTGGCTATAGTTGACTTTGTGGTGCCTTCTGATTAAGAAAGTGAGAAACAGAATTATATATATATTATAATTCTGTTATAATAAGAACTATATATATATATATATATATATATATATATATATATATATTACTATATAATATTCAAGCTTATATTTTACAAAATATATTTAAATATATAAACTAATTAAAATGTTCCTTTTTTATTCTTGTAAAATGAAAATTAATAATTCATCTGGTCTGTGTCTCGGCCGGTCCCAGTCTTGACAGCAACACTTCTAGGTAAAAAGTTTCCTAGTATACCCACAGTATTAATACTGCATTTCCTGGTAGTACCGTTGTTGTGTAATGCTCTTTATTTCCCTCGCTATACATCTTTCTTCCCCATTATCTGTTCATCTTTTCTCCTTACCCCCATTTTTTTCTGTGCTCCTCTGCAGTATGGCCCTGCTGACGTCAGCAGCTAGGAAGCCCTCTGTAGTTCTCTAAAGCCACAAATAGACTGCGGCTGATAAAAAAAGCAGCAGTGGACTAAAAATAGCACTGCATGCCTTTGCTGAATCCTGATGGGAATACAGGGATAGCAGAGCAGGCAGAGGGGAGGGGGGAAGAGGAGGAAGATGAGGAGGAGGAGGAAGAAGAGTGGGGAATCACTGTCTTTAACAGGCACATTCTGACACCTTCTGGAAAGCCATGCTGCAATGTTCTTAATGTGACAGTGTGTGGTTGCAGCTTCAGAGGAGGACGTCAGTGTGTCTGTACTAGAAACAATCTGCAGTGTTACTAATACGACGTGCACTTTTTAAAACTGAAATAAAATATAACCATCCATTTGTCAGTTTGTTAAAAGAAGAATCTAACATTTATTTCATTCATTTATTAATTCATTCATTATTGATAGTTACTTTATTGATCTATTTAGTTAAATTAATAAAGTAATTACTATTTCTCTTTTTAGTGACAATAAAAATATTATATGATATTGAAATAATGATGTAAAGTTCAGCTTTGCATGTACAGGTATGGTATGCACTGTTTTAGCAAAGCTTCCTACAAATCACTCTTATGAATCCTTGTGCAATGGGTTCTGGTCAGTTGTCTTTTCTAAAATTTTACACTACCTATAATGTCTTGGTTGGTGGTTTTGGCACATATCCTTTGGAATACAGGGCACAGGTAGCCCTGGATGGGATGCTAGTTCATGGCAGAAGTTGGTGTCTGCACAGCTGGACTGCTTCTAACCAACCTTACTTAGTCCAGACACAACCAGTTGTACCTACATTAGAATATAAAACTGTTTGGTAGGCCTGGTGAGCTTTTGTATTGGAACATTTGAGTATTTGAAATAGGAGTATTTTGTAAAACGTGTTTTTTACATTTTTAATCTGTATTTCCAACATCACATAAAAATGGTAGTGGTCATGTCTCTGGTTTGAATTGAACCACACTTTTGAACTGAAGTTTGATTTTGAAATATGTTACAGGATATTCATTTAATTGTAGGTAATTAATATTTGGCTGTGCATTTCTGTAATGATAAAATATATGTGGTCTCTGTATGAGCACTTGCCTGCCTTGTTTGTTTTATTTTTATTCCATTTTTTTATTTGAGCAGATTTTGTTTTTAGTCATGTAACCATTAAGGAAAATAATTGTGTGTTTAATAATTGAACCACAGTATATGCTGATTCATTTTGATTTTGATTCATTCTGATTGTTTTCATTCATTTTTCAGTGTGTCATTATGCTATACTGCATTTGAAATGCTTAAGTGTTATCTGGCAGCTCTAGAGTTGAAGCAGTAATTCTACACAGTTACATCATTGTGAGACAATAACTGAATGCCTTGAAATGAGACTGTTATCGTGTTCAGAACTTCCTGTACTTGGCTGTATTTTTAATCCACGGAGTCACTGAATTCTCGACCCCAGAGTGACCTTGGACAAGTTGCAAAACATGACAAATATATCAGGATGGTTGTAGCAAGAGTTAGGACTAGGTCACATTTCACTTCTGTTAATTTCTTATTATTTTTGGTACACAACAATGTTAACATTAGACCTGAGAGATAACATGTAAGTTTCAAAACCAGTATAGCATAATATGATGCCATATAATTACTTTTTTACTACCCTGATTTGTATTCATGATGTGTATTCAGCATACGTGATGTTCATATATCAGTATGTAAAACTTTGGGGACCCCTGGCATATAACACCACCTCTGAAGGGACTATCTGTACGTTTTGATGCACTGCTAAACGGCAGTTATGCTTTGTGATCTTAAAAAAAAACACAGTTAATTTTCTGAATGTTATCTGTTATCTGAATGTTATTATAATGTTTGTTCCTGCATAGGCTATGTTAATATCTTATTTAAAAAAGTGTCATTGACCAGTTGACCAGGATTGTACAAACCTTTGCATAATGATGTATTTAACATTTGACAATTTTTGTAATTGTGTCTGGAATTTACACTGATCAGTTTTGTTTATAGAGCAGTATCAATCAATATCAATAGGATGTGATTATAAAAAGAAACCTATAAATCCATTAAATTATATACAATAGAATTATTGCTGAATACTCTCCAAAAGCTTGACTCTATGGAAGTTTGTGAACAATTTTTTAAAAGAAATGTGTTAAAGATATGGTAAGCCTCCAGTAAAGTGCACTTTAATTCCAAGTTGTAATACCGCAAAATGATAAAAAATTCAAGAAGATTAATAATTGTAATTATACAAGGCACTGTATAATGCAGTTATATGTCTTGTAGTGCACAGTGTATGTGTAAAGTCATTATGTGGGCATGAATGGGTGACTGGATAATTTGTTATTCAGTATATGTTGTTTAAATAATGTTACCACAAACTGTTACTTTTGACTGTTAAGAACGTTGGAATTTTTTCTACACACCACATCCTCTAGGCATACTACAATCATAATAGCAGGCATGCCTCTAAAGCAAATAAACTGCTTTGACCTCTATAATAATGTTATATTGTTGGACTTGTGTATGCACAGGCATGATAATTACGCTGCACACCCATGACGAATATGTAGCAAAAGAGGAAGTATTGGACAAAATGGGAATCTGATCAGGAACGCAACGCAGGTTGGGTAGGAATTGCTGTTCATCAGAGACGTATATTATATGTAAATGTAACTGTTTCAGTTTGCTCAAGTTAAGTAGCAAGGCAGTGGATTCATAACACTTGTATTATTTTATGTATTTGTATTGCTTCAAGCAATCACCGAAGGAACCATCATGCAACAATAGGTGATATAACCAAATGAATAAGGGACTGCTTACGTTAGAAACCTTTTTCAAACATTTCAATTCTGAGCTAAATTCAGAAATGATACTTAAAACTTAACTGTGCCAAAAACAAACTTTATCTTAACTATATCTAAAAGTGACATCGACATATCTGGGTTCATTTTGGCTGCATCGGGGAGCGTAATGCTGTGCGATATAGCCAAAATCTCATATTGTGATTTGGGTCCTTTTCAAAATGTCATATTCTGATTTTATTTATGCCGATAACGATATACACTGTTAAAAAATTAGGGGATATTTTTTACATGTTTCAGAGGAACAAGGGATATTTCACTGCTGTTAGATACTGTATAATATAGTGGGTAACCTGGAGCAGCTGGAAACAACTTTCTTGTCATGGACGATAATGCAAGGTTACTAACATGCTTCAGGACGTAGGCATTAAACGCATGGACTGGCCTTCATGTTCTCCAGACCTGAATCCCATTGATAATTCTTAAGATTTACTGTAAAAACTTCTGACAAACCGTCCAATGCCTTGCCCTTCTTGAACTGGAAGTTACCCTGGAGTAAGGGTGGCAGAGGATCCCACAAGAACTGCTGGGCTGTTCATACCCCATTACTGTCAGTGTGTTATGGCAGTGTATCTTGGGTGACCATACACCTTACTGAACAGTCAATGTGTGTCACTCTCATCTACCTGTTTCTGTTTACCCTTTAATCTGTTTGCAGATTCTTGCCTTTGCGTAATCAAACACCTTTCTTTGATTTTCCATTTGCTTTTCTGATGATCTTGTTTAATGAAATGAAATCAAATGCTTATTTTTGTAATGGCGTCATATGTTTTGAAATGTCCCCTAGTTTTTGTAAGCAGTGAGCAGTGTATAATTATATAGCACATTTACAACTACTTCACCATGATTTTTTTTTTATTAAAAGAACCGCATAAAAGACCTATTTCTAACTACATGTTAATACATTCAACAAACGAAAGCTACTTTCTCCCTTTATTTAGAAACTTTAAATATTGTTAAGCATTTAAGAAAATATTAAATAGTAGCATAAAGGTTTAATAGAAATGTGTTTAAAAGTTTGATTCCAATTCAAATATCTGTTTTTTTAATGATATGACCAGTCATTTCTGATGTTCCTTCTGTCTAAGAGTTATAAATTATGGCATACTGAAACATTTTGTTCAAGTTTCACTTTAATTGAGACTTTTTTTATTGTTAAATAATGATAGCAGTGGCTACTGGCTAGTGCATGACTGTGTGCTACCGCTAGCTTTATCTTTAACCCATAGACATATTAAGCGTAGGCTTTATCAGCTTTGTCAAAGCCCACATATTGACATATTTAGCGGGGTGGTGATGTTTTCAATATCTCCTGTTCATGTTCTGAATATTTGGTTTGGCTTCCTCCACGGCTTATTTCCTTGTGTGGATTGCAAACGGCATGATCTGAAAATGTGCCTGTGTCCAAAATGAATAAATGGCAAACACAACTGAAATGTAACACTCCCTCTTCATGCTTGGCACCATTTATGGCTAAAAAACGCTGATCGATCAGTTAAGCTCTAACACATGATCTTTGTGATGGTGGTAAGTCAGTTGTTTGAGTCTGTCATGGGACGTGAGCTGTGGCATAACTTGCAAAGTATGCTTCTCTGATCAGACATTTGACACCAAAACCATGTCCATGTGACAGCAGTAGCTGTTCTTTTAGGTACGAGGTCCAGGTTTTGTGCTTGCTGAGCTCTTGTGTTAAAAATCACCCTGTGTTCACTCTTCCTTGTTTGTTGGCGCTGCCCTAACGATGCTTTGCCCTAACAAAAGATTGCGTATTTGTGCATGTGTGTGTATTTGTGCCACAGCAAAATAGATGATAGAGTGCAAGAGTTAGAGTGCTAGATGTTAGGTCTGACCATCATATAGTGGAAATGTGTATTGTTATCTTTATTTGGAAGAATTGGATGCGGTTTGCTCTGGTCCAAAAGCAAAAATGACTGCAAGACCAAAAGCCTGTCTGCAGTCCTGACCTGTCTCAACAGAGAGTTTGATGCATTTGAAAACAAAAAGGCAATAACGATAACCCCATACTGTTGCACACCTTAAGACTTATTTGGAGGGAAAAAGGAACAAAGCAACACCTGAAACACTTCCACTTGGTATGCTTGGTGCTAAGACACCATTTAAATGTTGTGAGAAGGAATGGCAACATTACAAAGTGGTAAAGGATTTGTTATTTTGGAAGGCGTTATAGCCCTGTAATGTTGAAATGAGTGTTTATTAACAAATGAATTAAAGGTTATCAGACAAAATATTGAAATTGAAATGTATAGGGTTTGTTCTGTCTGTAATGAAATAAAAGTCAAACTACCAAAATGTTTAATATCCTATTTTGTGTAACATCTGTACTTTTTTTTGGAAATGTGCTTTTAATATCTTGATTCACATGGGGTTCTGGAATTGGCTTGCTCTCTGTGGACCTTGGATCCATCTGCAGTACAGTTTGGATTAAACGAGATCACATTCTGCAGAGCAGAGTCGGTGCAGCAGTGCACGCACTGGAGTGTTCAGACAAAAGCATTAGAAAGCTTTCATTCAAGTTTCTTTTTTTCCACTTCGCTTTTCTTTTGCTTTTTTTCCACTTACCTTGCTCTAAAATTGTCCCAACATGCACTTCCTAGCGCGTAGTATAAGCATCATGCATTTGGATTTGATCGTGCCAATCCTTTTCTCATCTTTTCAGCCTAGTAAATGCTTTTGATAGTTGTGTTAATAAACAGCTGTAAGCAGACTGTAGGCATATTGAAACGAACTGATGTCTAGTTCAAGGGCCGAAAGAGAGAGATGTACTGAGAGATAGGCCTTATGGCACCATAACTAGTAAATATGTGACAACAGCCAATGCTAGACGATAATTAATTGCAGTCAGACTCTGTTCTGCAAACTCATTTCATCATCTGATTTTTTTTTTTTATAAAGTAAGCTCACTGAATAAAAATTAGTCACATTAGAGTGTTGACGATAGCAAATTCAGGCTCCCGTTGATGGGACATGATTGCACTATAAATACTTATGGGGTGTGTGACTGGATTCATAGATTGGGAAGAGGTGGTACAGTGCAGTGAATTCCTTGTTTGATGTGTGGAAAATTGGTCACAATGCAGATGTTATTGGTGATTGCATTTGAACATGACAAATGCATTATTGTGAAGGAAGTAGCTGAATTTGTAGTTGCATTGAAGCATATGGTCATGGGCCAACAGTGGCAAAAATCCTAGCCTACAGGTAAAGCGTGTCAGTATTGTGGCTGAAATATTAAACTGACTGGCAGGGGCCGTTGGTGTGTTTGTGAAAAAAACATTGCTTTGCATCCTGGTAAGAATTGCTTCTAGAAGTCAATGCTGGTCTTTCACAGCCAATATCTGAAGGAACACTCCGCAGGGATCTGCATATCATGAACATATGGAGCAGAATGGCAAACAAGAGGACTTTGCTCATTTCGGCTCACAAAATTGCCTGGTTACAATGGTGAAAAGACACACAAATTTGACTGTTTATGATAGGAATTGTAGTCAGATCTGGTCAGATGAATCTTGTCTTGCCTATATGTGAGTGATACATGTTGGCACGGTTGAAAAGATGCAGGGATTTTAACTTGCAGGAAGCAGGTAAGCATTTTCCTACATTAATGAATAGAAATAGGTATGAAATAACTGGGTTGGATTAAATTTCTTTTTTGAATATGTAGAAATGTATTTACATCTGAAAGACCACATTATTTGTTTTTTTGTAATTACTAAATACAGTTCAGGTTAATGTTCTGGACATTAAAGCTAATTTTGTCACATAAGCTGCACTATACTAGCAAGAATGCTATGCTTCTTGAAATTGCTGTGGTGATGTTATTTATTCATTTTGAGAAAGAGATGTACCATATGTCTAATTAGGTTATTTTAGCTTTGTTCTATACTCTTTTTATGTCAGTCAGCCTGTGTGTGTGTGACTGTAGAGTCCATAGTGGTGTTTAATGCACCCCCACCTTGAGAAATGCCCTTTAACGCTCTTTTTTTCAACTGATGCAAGTGTCATTAACACATGTTCCTTAGAGGAGCGGTGAAACTGATTTGTTTGTCTTCCTTTGCTTGTTGGAGCTTGTTGCCAAAGAGAGATCGTACCATGTGTAGTGTGTGACTGTGTGGTGTATGATTACGTATGTGTGTACCGCTGAGTGAGTAAGTCTGTGAACGTGCTAGCTGGGCAATAGAATCTGTAAAGTTCGTTATTTTAGTATTAATGCCACGGTCTGGAAGTGGAGTGGTATAATACTATAGACTCCTACATAGTTACTAAATAGTGATAGTAATAAAGATATCACTCCCATATTGTTAAACCAAAGTGACACTGGATGGAATAATGAGGGTCTACACACATGCCTTGTTAGAGAATTAAGGCTTGTTAAGGCAAGTGGCTTGATTTATTGTTATATATTTGCATGCAGGCATGTCAGGAATTTAAACTATGTATCATCATTATAATTCAGAAACCTTGAGAAGCATATAAATATAATCATATAATCATATAGCATATAAATCTTTTATGATGATTCGTTATTTATTATTTTTATGCTGTTACCAATGAGGTGAGCCCTCTGCAGAGGGGTGATGTTCCCCAAGGCAATGTCGTTTCATGTTGCTGCGACTCAAAAAATATTTATGCTTTAAAACTGTTTTCTGTTTTAAGTAGGAATATACATGTGAGAAGCAATTGCTCTGTCAATTTAACGTTCTGTAAATTTTATGCCGTGTTTACTTTAAAACTTATATAACTTGCGTGTAAGAGGGCATATTTATTAGAGATGCACTGATTGAGATTCTCTTGGGCGATTTTGATTTCCAATTTTTTTCACACATGGCTGTCTGATTCAGATTTCCTGCACCAATTTGTGTTCAGCTTCTCTTTCATTTGAACTGTCTACCAATAAAATGGAATATAGTAGCATATTACCTGTGTTTGGCTCTGCACTCTCAGTAAAGTTAGCTTCAGTGGTGTCAAATTCTAGATATTCAGTGAGAAATGTCTTATTGATGTTCTGAGTGTTTTCTGGGTACATATTCTGCTGCTTTATTACGTCATCTATACTGCAAACTGCACTGAATGCTAAAGACCTGGCCGTAACCTAAATTACACTGTATCACTTCTCACTTACTAATACTGCACTATATAGGAAGAGAAGTGCACTCTTAAGTGCAATAATAAAAAAAATAATAAGCAATCACACAGTTCAAAGCTGAAAACATGTTTAAAGGAGAATTTGATTGTAAATTATTGTTTGTGAAAGCAGTCTGTTTTTCCTGTGATTTGGTGCTGTCGTGTAGAGCGCAATGGTGGCTATCTATAAAAGGAACAGAATAAGTTATATGAGGTTGAGCGACCCATCCCGTTAACTGGCATATTTTTGGACTTCGCCTAATCGATCTTTATTGTTTATATTACATTGTGGAAGGACAGACGGATTTAAAGACTGGACTTTTCTGGTCCCTGGCTTAAAAAAAAAAAGAAACTACTACTTTCTTTTAAAAACAATTGTCAAAACATTTCCTTTCAGTTACTGAGGTTAAGGTTAGGGTTAGTGGTAGGGGTAGGTATACCTTTAATTAGCTACAGTAATCATTATGTCAATGCATGGTTACCACAATGATGGCAGGTGTGTATAGCTTTTTTCTGTAGCCCTGTGTGATAAGTAGTTGACTACCTCGTGTTCACACCCCATACTGATGTTCTATCCCGTTCAGGGAACGTGGACACGCACCCCTTATTGTACACCCTGTCTATTACACAACATGCAGTGATGTTTGGATTATAGATAGGGCTTGTGTGAATTGAGACGTAAATGCCCAGCATAGAGACGTAAATGCAGCATGCTTAAGATGTTGGATAACAGGCATTGTGTCGTAAAGTTGTGGGAGAGACGGCATGCTGAAACTTGCTTAGGCAATATTCAAGTTTCCAGATGCCAGAAGCTAACAGATGTGGTGGCAAAAACACAGAGAAGCTGTATTTATGTGCCTCGTAATACGTTTGCGTATTACACAATGAGTACACAGGGGACATCGTGTTAAATAAAGAAACCACCATTGCAAACAGTGCTAAAACCTTCTTCTGGTTTGTCATCATACACATTAATTCACTCTACATTTTTTCATAGAGTCAAACTAAAGACAACGGATGAATGGAGGCCTATATTCATAAAGGCAGAATTTAATTTGCATTGCACATAGTTGGGTCAAATGGTGACCCTAGAACATACTCTTCCTCTTTATACATGTGTGCTTAAAGCCTAATGCCCTGTTCAGGGGCAGTTGCTAACACCCTTTACCACCATGTAAGCCCTCAATTAAGCAGAAACTAAAATTGATTGAGAAATGCTAGATTGCTGTTTGCCAGAAGCTTGAAGCTCATGTACACATGCTTACATGCCATGTATGGTGAGCTGTGCATCTGTGTATCATAGTAATCATCGACATGGGAAATCTCACACTTTGGGTTTAGTGAATTGTATTACTCGCACTGCATAATTACATTTAGTAAGATGCAATTGTATTATGTGAGTCACTTTTGTAAAAAAAAAAAAAAATCATTAATTAGAGAAATTGCTGTTCTCACTGAAACCAAAATACGATCTGAAAAAAGCTGACTTAGTCGGAAGTGACATCCTGGCTTTGCCAAGTTGTGAGTGTTGGGAGGACACTGAATATGGCCTGTTGAGCTTCAATTATGTTATTATTGTATTTTACTCTGTTTAAGAGCATTTGCTAAACACTGTAGATGTAAATGCAAATAATGGCACCATAGTTAAATACTGGTCTTGTATGGGGATTGTTTCTGGATATGTTTTTTAGCCATACTCTTATTAATCAAATCTGAATGTAACCTGGGCATTATGTAAATTTACTCATGAAACTGGACCACCCATTCCCTGTGTTGTATGCAGTATTTTTATGCAAAAGGTTTTCCCCCCAAAGTTACATAATGACTTAATTTGTAAGAGGAGGGTGCCAACATCGGTACGGTTACTGTTCAGGAGTGGACTGCTATTACATATTATTAATACAGAGCTGACACACTACCTGTTGCTACTATGGGCCACAGATCAATTTGTCCACGATAAAACAAATTGGGTGGAGCGGATCCTGTTACAGTCCAATCCAGAGCGACTTACAAAGTTTAGATCAAACAGTAATCATCTGTCCAAATGAATTGCTTGTGTGTAACTGGATATTCTATGATTTCTGAGCCATCACATTTAAATTGGACATCAGTATATTTTGGGGTGCATTTACACAGATACATATTTAGATGGCTTACAGTCCTCATATTCAAAACAAATAAAATTCATATATAATCCTGAACCATATGAAAGACTGAATATAAATGGGCGTATTGCCTTTAGTTGCTGTCTCTGTGGGGTTTGGTATGTTCTAGCTGTAGCTTTATGACATGCCAAAACCAGAAATGGTGTGTGTACTCTAAATTGCTTTGACTTTAAGTGAAGGAGAATGTGTTGTGCATTGTAATGTCTTGTGATGTGATGTACTCTACATTTGATTTCCATCTTGCTCCCAGTCTTATCAGGATCAATAAAAATAGAAAGTAAATTACTGAATGGAGATATTAACAATTATCATATTAACAATGTATCTTTTTCTGGACCTTTTCTTAGGTTATTGTGGACACCCCAACCAGCCCTGTGACCAGTGGTTTACCATTGTTTTTTGTGATCACAGTGACCGCCATCAAACAGGTTAGCATATACAACATTTCTGTTCTTCAACGTATGTAGTCTGGGTTACGCTTTGTCAGAGGTGCATTATAGAAATATTAATTCAA
Source organism: Parotocinclus haroldoi (assembly GCA_034779995.1). NCBI lineage: Eukaryota > Metazoa > Chordata > Actinopteri > Siluriformes > Loricariidae > Parotocinclus > Parotocinclus haroldoi. Next base: position 11,573 of record JAUZST010030576.1, on the reverse strand, counting down.
AACAGTAAAAGGTAACCATGGATGTGGAAGACGGTATTTAGCTAACTAAAAGATGTGTAGAGTCAAAAACAAATTCAAATGCAGTTCAGGATCTAGACAATTTTTGCGGTTGACCTTGTTAGAGATGGGATCTCCTGCCCTGACTATAGTGCCACGCCCAAAATGAATGTTATGTTATGTTATGGGAGAGCAGTTATTTGAATGATAAAATCTGCATGATCTGTCTTAACGGAGAGAACCATCTAATCAAACACTTTATAGACTTGCGCTGAAAACGCTGACATGGCAACCTGGTATTTTAAAACAGCCTTGCTAATTTTTTTCACTAATCCAGCTTTCGAAATGAGCAAGCAATAAATAAGCAATAAATAAACCAAATGAACAAAATAAAACCTAAATTATTGAGCAACAAACAACTCATTTGTTTTAGTATTTTTCAAAACCTAGCTACATTTCTACACGTGAACCATGCTATATGCCATATATAGACCATGCCAAGTTGCCTGTAAGATGTTCTAGTTAATTGTCTCGTCAGACACAGGCGGAAAAGTATTTTTTCTGAGTACAATGATATAAGAATGTATTCAATCAACCACCAAGCAAAAAGTATTTAAATACGCACAGACACTGCTTCACAGGAAATACCATATATAAATAGCCATGAATCTATTATCCCGCTGCTTCTATTAGTGGGTGGAGCTTCATTTAATGTCCCAGTGTTCTAAACATCCTAAAAGTCCTAAAACTGGAACTGCACAGTTACCGAAAGGGTGTCTCTCACTCTTTACTTCAGATAGCCTGTTTATTCTAAAAACATTGAAACAGTACATTGAGAATGACTGTGTGGTGTTCTATAAGGCTTTTGTTGTCTTGCAAATACTTGCTTTCCATTACCAGTGATGCATCAGCACTTTGTACAAAGGTTTCTGGGTGCCATCGAAAGTGCATTTAATCTTGCACTTGGGAAAGTCATTTTGGGTGAAAGCATCTAGACAGTATTCCACAAAAATACTTTCCTGCAATATTGTCAAATGGATGTTCTAGGTGTTTGGTAAGACCTCTTCCAGGACCTGGTGCAAACTGGTATCGGTGGCAAACACTTATTGTTTTAAATACCTGTCATTCAATTGGTAATCAAAATAAAATTAAAATAATGTGATGCCACATCTTGTTTCCTTTTGTTGATTAGAGGTCAACCACTATTTTTTAAAGCTGCCACTAACCATGAATAATGACCATTTTCACAAGAAATAAACGGACCAATACAATTGGCACAAAAAATGTTCCAATAACTTATTTTCTGGTCTGAACAACATTGGGTATTGCAGTTTATTGATGGTTCTGGTGTTTTATCTCTTATTCAACAGACATACTGACTCAAAGATAATCTATTTACTGACTATCTACTGACTCGAATAATTCTATTGTCTCCTACATGTCCTCCCATTAATAAGCATACATGCAATTCAAAGGTTTCAACCTGATTACATGACAGTACATGAAAATAGCAACGTTGGGTGCATTTATAAATAAAATGGAAGCATTTATTTGAGGACCTAAAAAAATAAGATTTGCTTAAGATTATTAAGATTACAGCAAGGCTTTGGTTTGGGGTTTTGAACCTAATTGTTGCATTATTCGTGACATTAAAACACTAAGTAGTTGATAATGAAGGTGTGTTAATAGTTTTGACATTGTACCCATTACCCATGGACATGTGCTAACATGCACCTAAATGCTGTAGTGTCGAAACGATCCATAGTGAGCAAACAACTGAGGGCACGAGGACATAATTAAAGTAAGGATGTGGGACAGGGAAAAACATGCAGGTGCTTGAAAAGATTTCTGCAAAGACGGGTTCAAAACACTTAAAGAGAATATACTGTAAATGTAAAAAAAAAATGTGTTTTTTTGCTGACAGTGAAGTATTTTGGCACATTACCCACTTCATGAATCCCTTTACTGCAACCCTCTTTCGTCTTATAATCATTACACCTTTAATGTATTTGTACTCTGTGTGCTAATTTAATTAGCCCTCTCAGATAGTCATATTAGAGCTCGCTGCAGTCTTCACTCGTTCTGCACTAATACACCTCTCATTATCATGATCTCTAACTTGCTCACTTTCACACTTTTTTAGGGTTATGAGGACTGGTTACGACATAAGGCGGACAACGAGGTGAATAAGTACCCAGTCAGAGTGTTGGAGGATGGAAAGCCAGCACGCAAAGAGAGCGAAAAGATCAAGGTAGCATTCAGCTGTATGTGTAACCAAGCAGAAACATGATTGGGTCATGCAACATTTCGACTATGGCAATAAGCATAAAAAAATATCACGTGGAAGAAATCTTCCTTACCAGAGCACTGACCCTAATAACATTATACTGCTGCCACATAGGCTGTTAATGCAAGTCAGCTGAAATTAATGTGCTGTCACTTGCCCATAAAAAGCTGTGCAGGATGTTTAGTGATACATTCTTATTGATATTTAAGATGCAAGACTATAATATGTTGTTAGCAGGTACATAAAATCATTAGCTATTTATGAGATTCACCAGCATATAATCCAAAACTATATATAAAGTGGGTAAAACTAAAAAAAAGAAGTATTGAGCACCTCACCAATTTTCTTAATTAATATATTTCTAAAGTTGCTACTGAGATAAAATTCTTATCAGATGTCGGTAACAACCCATCTAGTCCACACATGCAAAAAAAGTAAAACCATAGGTGTTCATAAATTAAGTTATGTGTAACAATATGAAATTACACAGGGAAAAGGTTTTGAACACATGGTAGAAGGTAAGGAGGTTCTAAAGGGCATGACATCAGCTGAAATCCATCAGGAATTAGAAAGCAATCTTGCCACTTGGTGCAAATTAATATAGGATGGTTCAGTCCCAACTGATGGCCTATAAATATTGTCTCGTTACCAAGGTGTCACACAAGAAACATCTCCTGATGGGTTAAACCAGTGAGCTCTTTCTAAACCTTCGCAACCTTATTGCTCCAAAGCATACTGATGTCATTATTTACAAAATAATTTTCAAACTATTGAAGGTTCCACTGAACACTGTTGGGGCCATAATCCAGAATGTTCACCCTGCAAGATTTCTGACAGAGAAGGTAAAATAATTATCAGAAGAGTTACTCAAGAGCCAAGGACTACTTGTGGAGAGCTACAGAAATCCCCGGAATCAGCGGGTACAAATGTTTCAAAGAAAACAATAAGTAATGCACTCCACCGCTATGGCTTGTATGCACGCTCACCACGCAAGACTATTGCTGAGGAAAAAGCATGCTGAAGCACGTTTAAACTTTGTTGCATTTGCTGCAACAACATTTAGACAAGCCTGCGAAATACTGGGAGAATTGTATTCTGAGACTGAAATGGAACTCATTTGGATGCCATAATACACACGGTGTTTGTTGGTCAGAAGGCACTGCATATCCTGCATATTATCCCAAAAACACCATATCAACAGTGAAGGTTGGAGTTGGGAACATCATGGTGTGGGGCTGTTTTCCAGTATATTTTCACATGCTTCATATAATTCAAGGAAATATTAATTAAAAATGTACAGAAACATTCTTGATAAAAATCTGAGGCCATGATGAAGATGAAACAAGGGTGGAGATTTTAACAAGAAAATGATCATAAGCACAGTTTATACCCCAGCCAATTATCCATGTTATCCATGGTGTCTCCAGACCCTGTCATGCCCGTCACATTTGCTCAGGTGAAACCTGCTCTCATCTGTGAAAAGTGCAGGGCGCCAGTTGTGGAGCTTCCAGTTATGCTGTTCTGTGGCAAATGCCAATCGAGCTCTGTGGTCCTGGGCAGTGAGCACAGGGCCCCCAGGCCACCCTCATAAAGCCTGTTTCTGATTGTTTGGTCAGACACACTAACACTAGTGGCATGCAGGAGGTCATTTTGGAGAGCTGTGGTAGTGCTCATCCTGTTCCTCCTTGCAGAAAGGAGCAGATACCAGTCCTGCTGAGTGGTTAAGGACATTCTCTGGACCTCATCCAGCTCTCCTAGAGTAACTGCCTCTCTCTTATGATCTCCTCTTAAGAATGCTCTTAAGAATGTGCTAGGAGACACAGCAAACCCTCTGGCAATTAGTTATATTGATGTGCCATCCTGCAGGAGTTTCAATACCTGTGCAACCTCTGTAGGGTCCAGGTATCGCACCATGGTACTAGTATTGACGGTGACCCTATACAAGTGCAAAACTAGTGAAAAATCAGCCAGAAAAGACAAGGTTGGGACAAAATGGCATCATCTCAAGAGGACGGTCAAGATGTGGTCATCTCAATGTTGCACACACACACACCCCGTGAAATACTGTTATAAAATAAGTATTTGATACACTACCGATTCACCTACAAAGAATGGAGAGGCTGTAATTGTGTGGGTTAACTGATTATGCCAAAATGGCTTGAGTGTATGTGCCCTGTGATGAATTGGCACTCTGCCTCTCCTGGGACCCTGATCCGGATTGATCAGATAAGAAAGTGAAATGAATGAATAAAAATTCAATGTACAAACGTGCCTGTCAGTAGAAAGGGTTACCAGTATTTATGCATATATGATTATTATGTTATCCTAAGTAATCCAGGTACATTGGTGTTGCTGCTATTTTTGATATTTCTGTGTCACTGCTGGATGAAAATAGTCCAACAACCAAAAATATCATTCCAGCTTCATCCAGTGCTCTGAAGCTGACGCACATAGTGCTAGAGCAGGGTTAACAAACTGTGCTGTTGTTTTCTCCTTTAAAAGCGTTGTATGTTTAATAACTGACAAATCACTTGACCAGTTTGCACACACTGCAGCTGGAATTTTGGCCCACTCCCCCATACAGATCTTCTCCAGATTTCTGGGCTATCTCTGGGCAACATTGAGTTTTGGCTTCCTCAAGAGATTTTCTGTCAGGTCCAAGTCTTTTTTACTGGCTAGGCCACTCCAAGACCTTGACATGCTTCTCACGGAGCCACTCCTTGGTTACCTTGGCTTTGTGTTTCGGGTCATTATCTTGCTGGAAGACCATTAAATGCTCTTACTGAGAGATGGAGGTTGTTAGCCAGAATCTTGATACATGATCCCATCTGTACTCCCTTCAGTATGGTGCAGCCGTCCTGTCTCCTTTGCGGAAAAGCACCCACAAAGTAGGACGTTTCCTCCCCTATGCTTTACGGTTTGGACGGTTTTCTCTTCCTTCGTTCTTCCTCCAAGCTCTGTTTTGGTCTCATCTGACAACATGACCTTCTCCCATACCTCCTCTGGATCATCCAGATGGTCATTTGTGAACTTTAAACGGGTCTGGATATTTGCTGGCGTGAGCAGGGGGAATTGCGTGCCCTGCAGGATTTCAATCCATGATGGCGTAGTGTGTTACAAACGGTCAGCTTTGAGACTGTGGTACCAGCTCTCTTGAGGTCATTGACCAGGTCCTCCCGTGCAGGACTGATTCCTGATATTTCTCAGAATTATCCTTACCCCATGAGGTAAAATCTTGCATGAAACCTCTGACCGAGGAAGATTGACAGTCATCTTGTGTTTCTTCCATTTTCTAATAATTGTGCCAGCAGTTGTCTCTCAGAGCTATTGTCTATTGTCTCATTGCCCATCCCAACCTTGTGTAGGTGTACAGTTTTGTCCCTGGTGTCCCTTAGACTGCTCTTTGGTTTTGGCCATGGTGGAGAGGTTGGAGTGTGATTGATTAAGTGTGTGGACAGGTGTCTTTTATTTGGGTAACAAATTCAAACAGGTGCAATTGATACAGGTAACGAGTGCAAAATAGGAGGAATTTTTAATGAAAAACTAACAGGTCTGTGAGAGCTAGAATTCTTGCTGTTTGGTAGGTGATCAAATACTTATTTTATCCAAGCCAATGTGTTTTGTGATTATTTTTCTGTGCAGGTTGGAGATATAGTGGAGGTGGTAGAGGATGAGACCTTTCCCTGTGACCTCATTCTTCTGCAGTCCAGTCGGGATGATGACACGTGCTTCGTCACTACAGCTAGCCTAGATGGCGAGTCCAACCACAAAGTGAGCTCACCAGTGCATCCATTTACTGCACAGCTATTTGAGATTTCTGTGCAGGCATCAGTTATGTCTTGGTATGGCTAATGAAGCACAAGGGCCTTAATATGTGCCACTTTCTCAATCACTCTGCTTATTAAAATAGTTGACCCACTTGCTTCCATCACTCTGTTACTTGTCATGTTTATCCTTGCTATACAGCCCATCAGCGAAACAGTGTGTGTTAGGAGTGTAAAATGTTTAATTACAGCAGTGCTTGAAAGTTTGTGAACCCTTTAGAATGTTCTTTGTTTCTGTGTAAGAATGATCAGCAGCATCATCCGATTTTCACCCAAGTCCTAAAAGTAACAGATTAACAGAACAGAACACTATTAAACAGATCAGGCAGAAATGTTGTTGGGAATTACCCCTTGTGCAGGAATAACTGCAATTTCCAGTAACGATTGATCAATTTTCCACATCAGCTCAGAGGAATTTTCACACATTCCTCCATACAGAACTGCTTTAACTCTTCTATGTTTGCAGAATATCTCCTCATGCTTGCTTCAGATCTGTTCAGGGCACCATTTATAAAGAGTAATCTCTCAGATTTCAGCTATTCTCACTGCAAACGGCTTCAGAAAATGAAGCATCCACATGTTATCCCAGTAGACAAACAGTATCAGTAGAATTGTACGCATTTCAGCATAATACTTTCAAATGTTTCCAACGATTCAGTTAATCAGCTTTCTAGCCTGTCTGATTAAAACAAAGTACATAAATAAATGATTTACCAACTTTGATGGAGAACTTGGCTGGCTTGCACAGAACTTGAAATGTACTGGAATCTTAGCAGTGGGCCAGGGATTTTTCCAACATTAGTTATTCTCCAAAATCTTTAATCGTGAAAGCTGGTGTAGTAGCAAATGAGGATCAAGGAACACATTTGTTTGTTTCTTTATTTTTTAATTAATGCAGACTTATGGTGTAGAATTTGAACCTGTTACTGAGTTGGTGCTCTTTCTTGCTTTCCTTCTCTGTAAGACTCATTATACCGTGCCAGATACTGAGAGGGTTCTGCAGTCTCTCAACGCTACCATTGAGTGTGAACAGCCCCAGCCTGATCTCTACAAGTACGTACTTATCATGCGATTTGAAATACACACACAGTCTCAAGCTCAGTTGCTTTTTTTGGTTGTTGCACGCACTCACTTATGACCAAAAGTATGACCAAACGTTCATACACCACCCTGTTCTATTTGGTTTGTAGACAATACCATTAGCCAGGTGACCAACAGATATGAGAGATAACCGTTAAGGTGCAGTGACAGCAGCAGCGTGTTTTTCTACCCTGCCATTCTAATACGAACACAGGGAGCAAGCAGATCACAGACAGAATTGAGCCAATTTATTTTTAGAGAAGCCATGCTTTTCTGTTGCCTGCAAAGCGGGGATGTTTGTTCAGCTCTCTTGTACCACTTGTTGGCAGAATGTACTTACTGCAACTGCTTAGCCTGACTGCAAGACACGTGTGGCACCAGATAGATGTCGATTTCAAAAGGTTTTGGAGTAGTAATCCACACTGCTGGGTGAAAAACATTGGACGTTTTCTTTTTTCTATCAAATATACCCCTATTTTTGTGAGCGGCGTAATATAACCAGTATAGCAGTACGAGTTTAGATCTTTAAAAAAATAGATTTAAGAATGTATTACAATGTTGAAAGTACCACTGACCTAAAGCAAACTAAGCATTTATGAAGGCACTTCATAGTATTTCATTACATACAATTCATGTTTTGTTTTTAACAAAGTCCACTTTTAAGATATGATGATCTGTATTGAACACACAGGGGTAATTTTGGAGGGGGTTGAAATGTTCCCCTAATCATTCCTGTTCGCAGCCTCATTGTGACTGTGTTTATTAACAGTATTATATGATTTCTCCTCGCTGTTAGATTTGGCTGTGTTATTATTATTATTATTATTATTATTTTGAAATCGTATTTTTTTTAATGGGTTTTGGTGCTTTGGTGGAAAGAAGGCGTTGTTCTTCCATCAGTTTGTGCTGGTTTTCCCACCCCTAATCAAACACAGCTACTGCTTATTCATTTAAGAGCACAAAAAGAACATAAATGCTCAAGACTCAGCGGCACGAGAGCGAGGACGTTAGTCTTCTGGCCAGGTAGCTTTTTGACCTAGAGACTTTTACAAAGTCTTGAAGACATAAAGGTAGTGTCTATGAAACTCAACTTTTAAAAGTGAGGTAAATACAGAATTATTATGATGCTGCATTATGACTGGAAACAGTTCTAATGTTAAGATGTTTGTTTAAAATATACTCATAGTAAACATCTATTCATATTCAGGGTGAAATGTTTGCCATATTAAATGCCAGTTTTTGGTATTTGATGTGTATTGTTTCCTATGCTAAATTGAACATAAAACACTACTCATATGGTGTGTTGATGGGTTGGGTGATGTGAGCAGTAGGTCCCAAACCCCCCCTAAAGAAAAAAACACAAACAAACTAATACTTCACATGAAACGTACACCTCTGAATGGAAAAACGGAAAAAAACTGAACATCTTCATTTGGGTCAGACTTTTGTTTCCAGGTTCTCCCTACTGTATGTTAAGCTGTGTGTAATGGGTCCTCAGTGACAAATATCTAAACAGGTGCATTCCAGTGAATTGCTGGATGAGCTTTGCATAGCATAGGGGATTTGTAAGTGCAGTGATTTTACTGCATAACCATAACATTTCATCCTATGTGTGTGAATTGTGTGACTATCTATACATATCTGTGTAGGTTTGTGGGACGTATGCACATTTACAAGCCTGATCAGGAACCAGAAGTAAGGTGAGACTGACTTTGGTGTGCTGCCCTAATCTGTGCATAGCAAAATATCTTTTTTCCTTTAGGCTCCCTCAGTTTTTTGGTTCTGTTAACCTATGATCTTTATTTCATCAGTCCCTAAGAGTGAAATAAATCCTGGCTGTGCTATTTTTTACGGCATTTATTATTTGTCCCCTGGTGAAGTTTCCAATGGTGTTATACATCCTTGACACAACCTGATCTTCATGAGCACAGCCTCACCTACCAAGTTCACTTGACTTAATCCAGAAATCTGCTATATGGCAGTAAATTAAAACAGGTCCTCTATGGTGGAATTTCTGATTCTGTTATTTGGTTTAGATCTTTGGGTCCAGAGAACCTGCTCCTGAAAGGAGCAACCTTAAAAAACACCAAGAAGATTTATGGTCAGTGTAACCTGCTTTTACACCCTTTATTATAATAAATAAATGAATAAAACTACAGGGAACGTTTGTTAATTTCACAAGTGCTGTGGTTGTTAACAGGCGTGGCGGTGTACACTGGCATGGAGACAAAGATGGCTCTGAACTATCAGGGGAAGTCACAGAAACGCTCAGCTGTGGAGAAGTACGTGGATAAAGGAGAGGTGTTGATGAATTGTTGAACAGTGTCTAGTACTCCATTTTTTTCGCTACTCTGTTTTGAACAGATCCATCAACGCTTTCCTGCTGGTCTATCTGTGCATTCTGATCAGCAAAGCAGTGTTGTGTACCACTCTGAAGTATGTCTGGCAGAGCCAAGATGGTCAGGATGAGCCTTGGTACAACCAGAAGACCCAGAAAGAAAAGGATACAAATTTGGTGAGAAGAGATGCATATTTACAGAAGTGTATGAGACAATTGAAAAGCAGATCAGTTAGTAAGAGGTAATCATCCAAGGTGAATTGTTTAAGATGAATGTGGATATTTTGTTAAGATCCAGAAGATTAGATTGCAACAGTGATTTTTGTTATTGCAGCTATGTGTCACTTAATGTCCATATACAGTTCTGGGAAAATTTGTCATCCACAAACAATATTACAGTCTTAACTCATTATCTCACTCATCTGTTTCGTGGGTATTCTCCACTGACATCTTGGTTAAGACACCAGGCCGTTATTACCATAGAAATGTGCACAGAGATGCCGCATTGGCTGCTTCGATTCGTTGCTGCGAAACATCAACGTGCCCGCCATATTGCTTCAGGCAAGAGAGGCTTGTAAAAAAATAAGCCTTCTCTGGTTAAACTGCACAGCAAGCGAATTATTGAATTTTAATCCAATAGTTGCTTTCCTTGATGCTTGATTCTGCTTCTGAAGTTCTCTCGCTGACTCATAAGGCTGCACGTTGATCATCCGTCGCCATGTTGACACGCCTCCATGTGGTTCAGAATCCACGACTTTTCTGAGTTCTTTTCTGCGTTGGGTTTTAAGACACAACTGAACAGAGCCTTCAAATGTAATTTCCCTGTACGCATTCATCTTTTGCAATTTGTATGTGGAATGTGGAAGGAAATAGGTGGAGGAAACCCACGCATGCAGCAGCTGGGGGGAAGGCAACCTGGGTCTTTGGAACTGTGAGGCCGCAGCATTAACTGTTTACAACCCTAAATCAGGAAAAAATTTGAGAGTATGGACAGTGCCTATAAAAACAGTGTTTCTCACATTTACTTTGACTTTCATATTACTGCAGACAGTATGAACTGGAGACATTTCATGTTTTGTCTGGTCAACTTCATTTCATTTGTTAATAAACATCAGTTCCTGAAGTTCAGGCCTGCAACACATTCCTAAAAAAGGTGGGACTGTAAAACATTTAACACTTTGTAATGTTAGTTCCCCATTCACCACATTTAAACTTTGTTTTGGCACAGAGGATATTATTTTGTCCCATTCTTCCTGAAAACATGTCTTAAGATGTGTAATAGTACGGAGTCAAGGTTGTCCACACATTCTCTATAGGGAGCAGGTCAAGTCTGCAGCTAGGCCAGTCCAGTACTTGTACCTGTTTCTTTCACAGTCATGCCTTTTTTTATGTGATCAGCATGTGGTTTTGTAGAGAAATGCATGCAAGATCTCAACCCACTTTTGTTGCCATCGCAGAACTGTAAATGACCTTTGCCAAGGGCACTGAAACAGCCCCATACCATGACAAACCTTGACTTTTGGACTTGTTGCTGATTAGAGTATGGACAGTTCTTTTCATTTGTTTTTGTCTGGAGCGTATGGCATTCAGGTTTTCCAAGAAAGACCTAGAATAATGAATCATGTGACTACAGTACACATGTCCACTGTGTCCACAGTATTTATTTGTTTTAATTCATTATTAACCCTAAATTACTCCGTCCCAACTTTTTTTTTTTAAATGTGTTGCAGGCCTAAAATACAGGAATTAATATTTATTAACAAATGAAAGGATGTTGAGACAATATTATACTGTTTACAATTAAATAAAAGTCGAAGTGAATGTAAGAATTAAAAAAATGGTTAATTTGAGGATTCTTACAATTTCTCTGTCAATGCAGGTTTTGCCGACATTTTAATTGTTCATATTCTAAAATTGTCGCATCGCACACAATTACTATGAGCAATCCAGACTGTTCTCATACAGAGTTACACAATGGTGGAACAAACTCGCTTCCACTACCAGATCAGGAGAATCTCTCGCTATCTTTAAGAAACTCCTGAAGACA
>JAUZST010030565.1:0-29286 GCA_034779995.1 Parotocinclus haroldoi | reverse complement strand
ACACACGCACACACACACACACACACACACACACACACACACACACACACACACACACACACACACACACACACACAGCATCCCGGGACAGAGAATAGCAGTCTTAAAGGGACAGGGTCAATCCCTTAGTCCCTTTAAGAGTCAGAATCAATGTATTTATCTTACATTTGTGTATTTTTGCAGGCAAGCCGTAGAAAAAAATTCTGTAACTGCAACTGTATTGAAACCAACACTGAAAACGAAATGCTTTATACCCGGTATAAAGTTATTTAGGACCAAACCAACCAGAATTTAATATAAATGAATACAATATCGTTTTTGTTATTACATTATTTTTTCATTGTATTTATACATTTCCACATATCAACATCTGCATTTTTATACGCGTTTATTGATGTATTTTAATATATTTATAATATGTTAATTATATGTGTCCACATCTCTTCGTTTATTTGTTTATTTATTTCTTCATCAATAACGTTAATTGAGTGGGCGGTCCTAACCTCATTCTAAAGCATGATTGGTCAGTTTTGTGAACCAGACAGAAGAAACCTGACAACGTTATCTCGTTATGACCCAAGCTAGCTAAGCTATACTAATAACATCGCAATGGCTTTGAGTGACCATGGTCAAGCTATCCGCACAGAAACACTATGAGCTCCTATTTTAGCGGTATTACGGTATGTTGCAAATGCACATTTAGTTCTGTATGTTTATGTCAACATATCAGAGAATAAAGTAGGGATTAATCCAGTTGGCGACGTAAATAGATTTTACCTGTCTAAAAAGTGTTAATAATAATTTAAAGATGTATTGGGTGACATAAATCATATTTAATAAAGATGCATTAAAACGGTTTTAACTCAGAATTTTCATGTATTTGGTTTAAACTGGGTAGGAACACTTATCAGATATTCTTGAATAGAATAATGTTTAAATCAATTATATATTATGAGCTTTATTAAACCTATGAGCACAAAAGCTCAGATGTGTGGGCGCTCTACATGCATTTATCAACAGCATAAACAAATACAATGTTAAATATAGTATTAACACTAATAGACAGATAAACTATATAAACGCGGCTAACTAGAAACGCATTTTAATCCCTACTTTATACTCTTTACATTGACTTGAGCATAACTAAAAATGCGTTCGCAACGCACTACCGTAAGACTGCTAAAATATGAGCTCGCGATATTTATGTGCGGGTAGCATTTGGCGCAGTGTTCGAGTCCTCTGTCTCTGAGAAAATGTGAAGCTAGTGGGTTACTCTACGTTAAAATCCGCATCCGTATCAAGGCTAAACTGAACTAAACCGTCAATCGTTCTAAACCAGAAAGAAGGTAGTCATTTGGCGCGTGGTTCTCACAATCATCGCATTTGCAGTTGCTCGCATCAGTAACACAAGGCCACTTGCAAGTAAAGCAATGCATGTACGTTAACAGTCCATGAATGCAACGCTCAGCAACGCGCTATAAAGCAGACACTGTAAAGCGTAGTAGAGCAGAAACTATCGGAACTCTTTAACCAATCGTGCATTAGAACTTAGGACCGCCCACTCAATTAACATACGGGCGAAGAAATAAATGAATGTGGAAATTAATAAATAAATGTGAAAATGCATAAATAAATAAATAAATAAATGTGGAATATATATATAAATAAATATTTATTAAAATACACCAATTAATAAATCAAGAAATATAAAAATACAGAAAAAATAAAAAGCACTTATATTTTCAGTGTGCCCTTTTTCATAACAAAAATGTATTCATTATTGATTGATTCATTTATAAATATTTATAAATATGTTGATTTATTTTTTTATTTTGAATGCCTCGAGATCTCATCCATGCACCAGTGTTTCTTGCTTAACACCTTGTAATATTATGCCTTACATTTATTTCTATAAATAGAGAATTTGAAATATTCATATTAATAACGTTTAATTGCATAAAATGAAATAAACTACCATATAGTTACACGAAGATTGTTAAGGAGTAGTAGTATTTAATAGTATTTATTCACAAAGAAAGCCTCAGTGGAAACTGATTAGAGCTTTCTAGTTTATGTGTGAACCCCCAGAGCAATAGAATGGCTGTTGAAAGGGCACATATAATACAGAACAATTAAACCTCAGAACCAATAGCACAATATATTTTTAATTCTAAAATAATAATAATAATAATAATAATAATATAGGGTAGCACAGTGGCTCGGTGGGCAGCACCGCTGCCTTACAGCACGAAGGTCCTGGGTTAAATCCCAGGGTGGAGCGGCCTGGGTCCACAAACACATGTGGGTTAGACTAATTAGTTAAATGATTATCATTCATTAATTTTTTGTATAATTCTTAAAATTTAATTGATACATTTTCCATATCTACTTAAACAAATTCAGGGCCACTGGGAAGGCATGGCTGCACATGGTGAAAAGCCGTAGATCCCGCTCTATCATTATCATAATCGTTATGATTAATATTATTACTGTTGTTGTTATTGCCTCAATATAAGTACTTACACTGAACTTTACATTTGAAATGAATAGAGCAGGTTGTGTATGTCGTTTCCCTGTGTGTATTGTTTCACTGGTCCCTCCAAAATGGCGGACGCAGATTGTTGGGGTGAGAAATTTACAGAGCATCGAACTGTTTATTCACCTTAATGATTTACACACTTTGACGGAGAGTTATAGCGTTTAACTGTCTGCTCCAATAAAATGCTTTTCAAAAATGATCTTATAGATGCGGACAGTTTCGAACCAGGAATGGCCATTAAGAAAGCGGCAGCGCATGACAAGTGGGAAGGCGAGGATGAGGATGAAGATGTGAAAGTTAGTAGCTGAGCTCGTTGCCTGAGTGCAAACGGTTTCTCTAGTAGTATTGCTCGTTTTTCACCTTTATTTGGTATGAGCAGCAGTATTATTCAACATGTATTCTACAAATAATAGTAAATGCTTTAATAGCGTTAGCTGAGCAGCAAGTCTGAATGATGATCGGTTAATTAGTCATAATATTGACTACGTTACTAGTGTACTAGTAGTGATAGTAATGACGCATGATTATGCCTTGTGAAGTTGATTATTTTGCTGGGGATTGCTTACATAATATATCTTCTGACTATTGACGAGTATAGCATACATAATGCACTTTTCTGACTATTACTTTTTTGCTTATCATAATATACATAATGCATTTTCTCACTATTTCTTACTTGCAAGTTATTACGTCTATGATACACGTTTTTTGTCTGTTGTTTACACAATTCTTGCAGTGAAGTGAAGTGAAAGTCAAATATTTTAAACAGCCTGTGCAATAAGTTATCTCATATTCTCTTTGTTAGTTCATGCAAGGGAATCTACTGCCACAAAGCAGAATAGTGATAAGGTCGAGACAGCGATGCACTTTCTCCTTCACTGTGAAAAATATGATTAGAGACATTTACATAAACAAATTTCATCAAATTATAACAAATTTAAAAAACCAAAGTGAATTGGACAAGTTAAAATGAATTCTAGGTGAGGGAGGAACAGCAGCTTTCGCTGCTAAATACGAAACAGCCTGTCACCGCCTGAGAGAGAGTGGGTAACACACACACGCACACTATTTGTAGGATTAAAATTGATTAAAATTACTTCTTTTAAGTTATATTATATCTTGTAACTAGAAGTGTTACCTATTTATGTCTGTTCATAATATTACTCTATTGTATTTATTAATAGAGTTGTCTTTTTGTTGCTGTTGTTCTATGTTTGTTACTAAATGTGTAAATGCTTTGGCAATGCTGTACCAACCACAGGCATGCTAATAAAGCCACTTTTGATTTGATTTAGGACAAAACCTTTACATATGAGTGTTTACAGATCAAGTAGCACACAGTCTTCCACTGTTTAGTGTTTAGATGTGGATTTCACTCTCCAATTGCATGCATCTCAAGCAAAAGTAATTCCATGGTTTCACACACAGATCAAATGCTTGGGACTTTGACTAATGCTAAAAGTTCTACCCATGTTCTGCTCTGTGAAATTGTATTAATTGTTCATATACTTGAATGGAATTGTTGCATCTATACATCTGAGTATTTTATTACCCAGTACTCTTTTTGTTATTCAGTACACTTTACAATATGCACTTCTAACTTTTACATGATGCATTTCTGACTATTAATTATGTGAACCAGACATTTTGAGCATTGGTTATTATTTTGGGTAATGTCAGGTTCACCAAAACCATTGTCAGTGTTATCGAAGCTTAAAGGTATCAGTGCTTTTGTAACTACACAACTAACAGATTCACAACTAATAGATTCATATTTTTGATGGCACAGTGATTAGTGCTGTTGCCTCACAGCTCCAGAGACCTGGGTTTGTTTATTGCCCCAGCCTCTGTCTGTGTGGAGTTTGTATGTTTTCTCTCTGTCAGTTTCGATTTTCTCCCACACTACAAACACATGTGCTAGGTCATATGGCATCTCTGAAGTGATGAATGGACACACTGTCCAGGGTTGGCTTCCGTCCTCCATCATATGGCAACATACTTCTGTAAAACCTCAGCAAAAGTAAATAGCGTTGATGCACATTCATGCTACTCTAAAATCCTAAAAGCCAATGAAATGATTGTGATTTTACTTAATGTGAGCCAATGCTGTTAATGTTCCATGCCTCTTTTTGCAGGATAACTGGGATGATGAAGAGGAGGAAGAAGATAATGTCACTGAGACAAAAGCAGGTGAATTAAAGCACGATTTGAGTTACTAGAATCAGCCGTTGTTTCACTGGTTTGTTTTAACTTGGCTTTTATTTTTCAGTGGCAGTGGCAAAGCCATCTGAGAAGAAGAAACTAAGCGATAAAATAAAAGAGAAGGAGAGTTTACAGAGGAAAAAACAAGAGGAGCTTAAAAAGAGGGTGAGTGATTCACATAACAGAAATTTTGTTACTGGGTTTATGTGTTGGTCACTTACTGTACTGCTCACAAAAATTAGGGGATACTTCAAAATACATTTTCCCATAATTAAATATCCCATATTGTTTGTGAGCAGTGTACTTTAGAGTAAAGGGTGAGTATAGACTCCTGCCGGCTAAACAGAAAAAGAGATTTCCCATAGTTATGTTTGTAGTCAGTGGACTGTTGCGGTCTTGCTTGATTGTGCTTGTGGTATTCGAGTGATGAGATCACTCCGTGGTTAAGACTAATCAGAGGGTTGTGAATTCCTATTCTGGCTCTGTCAGTATTTGTCCCTCAGCTGTTCAGCTAAGGGGTAAGTTGTTTTGGATAAGGGCATTCTTTTAAATACAGAACCAATACCAAACGTAAAACAAAATCAACTTATTTCAAGTCAACTTGAACTCTGCCGGTGTTATCTGTTTTTTTGGTATTTGAAAGAATATGTAATATTAACGGCTAATATTCATTGGAGACTTGGTTACAAATATTTACATTCTGTAGTGAAACCACTTCAATGTAATGTGTATAATAATGGTTATGATTTGAATGATTACTTGTGTAGGGGCCTATTAGTAGCACAATGCAGTAAATATGGAAGGAGTTAAGGAATGAAATCTTTACAGATTTCAGCTGTAAAGATGGAAATGTACAACGTGAGCATGACCGGCCATAACCAGTGGCCAGCTGATCAGTCTTATATAACTGATTTTCTTCCGGTCACATATAACTTGTGCACCATATGACTGTGACAGTGGCACAAACACAGCACAGCGCTTTAACTAATGCAGAATTCAGTTAATGTACAGACATTTAAACATGGCTCAGCCATTCGCGTGTTTGTTTATAAGACTGGTGCATCTATAGTCTTAATGGCAAAATGTATTGCTCAACAGTAATTTTTAAAGAGTATTCCTAGAATGGACCATAGGTTTGTTAAAAGCAAATTATTTTAGTTGCAAATTGCACTTTTATTTCTAGTAATAAAATATGCGCTCTGAACCTTTCCTTATTTGTTTTTACAACTTACATTTCATTTCAATCAACTTTCAAGTGTTATAATAGCAATTTAAATAAATTTTTAAGTGCCGTTTTGCTAAATTGTGTGTTATGTATAACTATATACAATTATAGGCAACACTGTTCTGAGGGCTTGTACTTGTGTGAAATAACCGTTATAGTACTATCGCTTGCTGTTTCTACACAGCCAGTTATACAGAACATTTCCAAGGTAGACTTGTATGTAACACATTACGCGCGTGTTTAGACAAAAGGCAGTTAGTTCACACACACTACAAATTTCAAATATTACTTGTTTTATATTTTTTATGTGGTAGACACACTCATCTAGAGTGACTTACAAAAGATACTAACATGGTATAAACCAATCAATTGTGAGTTAAGGGCCTTCCTCAAGGACCCAACAGTGGCAGAACTGGGACTGTCATACCTTAACTATTGTACCCCCAAAATTCCAAAAGTTTACTTCCAAGAGATGTGTTTAGACATATTTTCCAAGTGTCCGTGAAGGAGACTAATAACTTGAACAGTTTTGTAGCAACACAAGCTACAAGCTTAGGCCTACATTACCTGCTAGAAACAGCAGTAAATACACTGCTCACAAAAATTAGGTAATATTTAAAAAATGTATGATTAAAAAGGGACGCATCTGATTTTATTTCATTAAACAAGATCACCAGAAAAGCAAATGAAAAGTCAAAGAAAGTTGTTTGGTGTAAACTCAAAATGGTGATTGAGTAGAAAGTGATATATTTATGGGGTTGAACAGAAGTATGTTAAACTGGATGATTGTACCACTCATTGACTGTGATGGGGCATGGACAAGATCAGATTGTCTAGCAGTTCTTGTGTGATCCTCTTCCTTTTCATTTTGAAATATCCCCTAACCTTTGTGACAGTTAGAAGAATCTAATGACAGTACTGAAATCACACCTGAGGAGGAGCTGGAAGAAAAACTTAGACTGAAAAAACTTCAGGAGGATTCCGACCTAGAACTAGCAAAAGATGCATTTGGTGAGCAATTTCCTTAAATCTCAAAATCATAGCAAGTTCATGCTTTATCAGTTATCATGTAAAGGATTTGACAAGTAAAATGTGTTTATCTACACACTATATAGTAATAAGGATAATATTTTTTGTTCTGTATTTACCAGGCATTGTATCAAATAATGTAACAGGAATAGATGCCATGAGTCCTTCCTCCAAAGATGATTTCACAGAATTCGAGAGGATGCTAAGAGAAAAAATTAGTCCATTTGAGAAGTCAATACACTATTCCAGCTTTTTAGAGTCACTGTTCAGAGACCTGTGTCTGTCACGTAAGTATTGCTTTGATACAACTTAAGCATTTTCATAATCGCTTAATCTAATTTAGGGATGTGAAAAGGCTATTGGCTAACCAGCAGCACAGGACACAAGGACTAGACACACCAAGGACACACCTGCTCTAGACAGGACAACAGTTTTTCGTGATTAAATAACTTCCGATCAATATTAAAACATATTGCAATTGATTTGTGACAGATGGTTTGTTTTTCACAGTGGAAGTTGAAGACTTGAAGAAAATTAATAACTCGCTCACAGTGCTGCTCAGTGAGAAGCAGAGACAGGAAAAGGTAAGCTGACTGAATGTGGCATGTATAGCTTTTTCTAGGCTGTTGATATGAAAAAAATCATTCTGTATATTGGACATTGGTCCTGGGGTCGATTCCCAGGTGGGACAATCTGGCTTTGCATGAGTTTCCTACCACAGTCCAAACACATGCATCAAGTTAACCAATCACGTAGTTACAATAGTAACCTTGTGTATCAATATAACCTTGTGTTCGTTTCTTGTGATAGCGACGTTACCAAATAAAACAAACAAACTTTAATTGGCTTTGTAAAACTGCAGTAGTGAGCATTGAATAATCTGTTTCACAATTTTGCTTAAGGAAATAAATCTGTTTACTCATGTTGCTAACTTAACAGCAAACTAAAGGCAAGAAGAAAAAGAAAGGTGTTTTACCAGGAGGTGGTTTAAAAGCCAAGCTGAAGGATGACCTCGACGACTATGGCGAGTTTGATGGCGGTTATGCACAAGACTATGAAGATTTTATGTGACCCCAGCTTTACACTCTGTCACATTCCTTGAGTGCTGGAATATATACTCCCTACAGCCAGACCCACATCCAGAGCCATGCTAAAAAACTGAACATCCTCCCATATAAGATACTAGCCTCAGCTTAAGTTGGTTTATTCTGAGAAACACATGACTACAGCGTTATTGTCTGGTTTACATTGACTATAGGTCTGTCTCGTTTTGGAAAAATAGTGATAGTTAATACCCTATTCTAAAAGGCAGAAGTAAAGTAAAAACCGACAATGTGAAACCAAGCCTTCACATTGAAAAGACTGCTAATGTTAGTGTTTGAAACAGATAGAACTTGACATTAAAATAAATTTGACATTCTATGCAAATTTCAGAAAATGTCTATATGTATTTTGATTACACTTCGGAGGAAATATCCTTGCATTGTGATAAGTATTGACATTACCGTTCACTGCTTTTACTGAACAACACGACGTCAGTTCCGTTAGAAGCATCTTCTGCTTATAGGTATGGTCACTGATTGTGTTAAGATGCATTGAACCAAAAGTGTTGAATATAGTGTAGCAAATTTGATAAGTCTCTGGTCTACTAGCAAAGAAAAAGCATACAAGGAATATGTTGTACAATAAATGGTCATGCATTTTAAATATTGTTTATTTAAACATTACAAACTATTTGTTTGACATAGCTGATTTTAGTGGTTAGTTGCAGTTTAACATGTTTATACAATGTCAGTTGTTTGATCTTAAATGCAAGAAAGGATTTCTTACAAGAGAATTTAACAATAGTATGGTTACTTTGCAAAGGGTGAAGCATATCAATAATGTGTCCAGAAGCACCATTTACTTTTTTAACAGATTTGAATTATGGAGATTTAATGTTAGCAATGCAGGCTAGTATTCTGCAATGTTTTATAGAGACCTAAGTCTTTCAAGAGTGAATATTTGTGCTCTATTTAATGCAACTTGTACTCAAGTATTTTGAGCTTGGTTGCAACAATAAAACTAATAATGATGTTTGTTTTGTAATTTGATGTTATTGAGTAAACGTCCATCGGCATCTCACTCATTCATTCACACCCATGATTAAAAGTCAGTTCACCTATCCACAAATGTCTGGAGGGGCAGGAGGAAAACCATGGGGGGAGACGGTAACTAAAGCAGTGGACTGAAGTTTAAGCAGACGTTGATGCTGTAAGTCCCCGTTAATTACTTACTGTCCTTATTTGTTTGAACACTATAATATAAAATTAAGGACAATGTGTAAGGTTGAAGATGGATAAAAGTGTGTATTTTGCAGTGCTCGGGGGCACATCAGCAATTCGCTAGCCTTCACTGCTGTCTCCGACTGCTTAAACAAGTCCCAGCGTTTCCGTTTGGGCTGGGTAATATACCTGAACTACTGATCATGATTGAGGGAGGGGATGGCGATTGGTGGATCAATCCCATGGTGTTGCAACAGTAATCTGTCTGCCATGATATGAACTGATGTGTCGCCAATGGTGGCCATTGCTCGCTCATAAACCTATATACAGTGGTACCTCTGTTCTCAACCACCTCAGAACTCGACAAATACAGTTTGACGCATTCTGACTAGAATAGTTTGTCTCTGCTCAGTACTCATCACTGTTGCTTAAACTTGAGTTTGAGTCAAGACACATTCACATGTCAAAACTTGATTCAGGACACAGTAATTTAGTGAATCAGCCCGTCTCGTGTTTTTCCTACAGTACTTATCTTAGTGCAATCCAAAGTGTCACCATGGGTCCTAAAACGACTGTTATTGACACTCAACCAGAAGGAAAACAGGAACTAAATCCTTCAGCCGCAGTTACATTAGCAGCTGTGCTAGCGCGCTGTCTTCACCAGTAGTTAGTGTTTTGCTTTTTCTTTTCACTTTCAATCCATTCCTCACTAAATTACACAAGCTCATTTAACACTTATAAAACATGCTTTGTGTTAATGATTTTCAGCTGTAGCTTGAAGTATAATTGGCTCTGCTATTACACAGTATAGACTGTATGAAAGCTTTCGTTTCATGATAAATGAACTTGGGATGAAATTGTTTAAACATATCTCCATTGTAACCTGTACAATACCACTGCATCCTTAAATAGTCTGCATTTTCTGGCAGTCCAGAAATGATTTAATTTAAAATTGATTTGATTCAAAAATTCAATTTATATTATTCTACAAGATCCGAGGTACCACTGAATTAAGAATCTTTCTTGGGAAAATGTGTTTATTAACTCATATGCCTACCCAGAGAAACATAGTTCAATGTTCATAGGCACAATAAATATTCTGAATGATACAGTCATGATTTAAAAATGTAATATTGTATTTCTTCTGAAATTATATGAGGTAAGTAAGGTATTATTTGCTTCATATTAGACATAAATGAGCCGCCAGAATTGTTCTTGGATCATTTACTTTCGTACTTTAATAATGCACTGCTCACAAAAATTAGGGGATATTTAATTGGCTATAATAAATTTGTGAACATTATATAGAACCTCAAGATCATACTTTTGAGTTCTACTGCTTGTTAGAGATTGCAGTCAGCCCTTTTCTATTTGTTTGTCATTAATACAGCTTAGATCAGAACATGAAAATGATTTACAAAAAAGTTCAGCTCCATGAACGTTACATAAAGATAATGAAATATTGTAAAGTTGCGTTGAGACAATGCACCATTGTAAAAAGCACTATATAAATAAAATTGAATTGAATGAACAGTAAAAATGTCGTCCTATGACTGATTAAAATAAAGCAGCTACTGGCATTGATTATGTAATAAATAAACATTACAACAATATACAATTAAAGGCATGTAGCAATAGGACAGCATGTGATCCCTGGTTGTATAGCTAATATTGTATATATTGACTTCATTACTGTAACATTAGAAGAAAAAAAAATTGACAAGCTACATGCCAGTGTGTTAGAAAAGCCCATGGTGTGCACAGCTATGGCTCCATCTCAATGCAGAATAGTTTGCAAAAGGAAGTGAATGTTCCAGAAGTTTAAAAAATACATGTAATATTAAATGATTCTTGTGTCTGGCAGTGCACATCAATGGATGGAATAAAAAAGTTCAGATTCCTGAGCACTACCATCATTGTATGGTGTAAATGGAGCTTTAATTTTGAGTGTGTTTGTGAGCAAAATGAAAAGGCACTTTGGAAAAGAGGTAATCTGAAGCAAATTTGGATCACCGGAATATTCTATGCCAGAATGACTGAAAAGTTGTAGAGTTGAAGGCACCAATAACTATGAGGAGTAGAAGGTAAAGACCCATCATAATGACAAAATGATGTCTGACCAGCCAGGATGTCCCTTGAGCATGTCTGCAAAGGAGAAAATACACAGATTAAGAATGAATAAGAAATAAAGAACAAATGACCATTAAATGATGCCAACCCAGTCCTACAATCATGTAAAGGTATTTTTACATCTAAGCACAGTTGCTACATTCAGTAGCATGCAGTCGCATGTTCTGTGTTCTACATGCTTATTTGTACATGAAAAAACACTGTTCCTCTGTAATGATTATGTTAAAATATTGTCTTACCTGGTTCTGTATCGCTTCTCTGAGTAAACCAGCAGGTACTTCACTCTCAGGAGCTCATTATTCGTGACCACAAAGTACTTCTCAGGCACGTCTCCTCCCTCGCTATTGATTGCCCTCAAACGCTTACGGTCAAGCCCCTCAGAATCTAAAAGTTTTTTTTTTTATAAAACTGTCATTATGATGATAAAGTTTAAATAAATATAAAAGGTAAAGATAAATATAGACATTACTTATGGATGAAGAACAAATCCTAGGTACCTTCTGTACTAAATGACTTGCCCCAGCATTAACCCATGTGAGCCCACAGTGAAGTGTGTCTCACACATATTGATGCAGATTTCTCCTTTGCTTTCACTCAAAGTCCCCGAATTACACTTACCATCAGACCACTTCCTTTATGAATCTCAGTATGTTTCTGCTGTTTTACAGCCCAATGAGCAAAGCCTTGGTTCTTATGGGATAAATGTATATTATATATGGTTTTTGTAATTGTAATGGGCATTTATGGGTTAATACATGTTTATGGCTCTATGGCATTTTCTTGTGGTATTATCGTGTCTTGTATTATCTTACCTTTCTTCTTTACCTGACACTTCACATCCGGATGATCAATGATCTCACACAAGGCAATACAACTTAGTACAGGTCCAAGAACACTCTTAGACCATCCATTTCCATGGGGACTATAGAGAAAAGCCATACTAAGGTCACTGGTAAGATAAGTGCCCTCCCCAAATAACGATGTCTGAAATAAAAAAGTAAACATAATTTATTAAGGGGGCTGTATGTATTTTTTATTACAAATATTCATCTCGGATCACTAGAACTTCTAAACTCCTTAACTAATTATTGGTTTCTCATTTAAACCAATTCAGGGTACCCGCATGTATTGCTCTAATTGTCAGTTAATTTGCAACTGTACTGCAAGACATCTGATTATGTAAAACGTTTGTGGCTAATGAAACTTTTAAGGCTATCCATTCTCCTAATTATCCAATCAACCTCTGAGTATTAGCCAAGACCTGATACTGAACCCATATACACTGCTCACAAAAAATAGGGGATATTTCAAAATGAATTTGAAAAATCATTAGATTTTTTTTTTTCAGTAGAGTGTATGGTCACCCAAGACTGTCAAAATACACTGACACTGCTGGGGCTTGTACAGGATCAGATTGTCCAGAAGTTGTTGTGGGATCCTCTTAATATTCATCAAAAAATATTTAATGTGAGCAAGCAGTGTTGATGTCACTTATGTCGCTTCACAACCCTACTGGCCCTAGAACCAAAAAGGCCCTAGGATGTTTTTCTCATGTGGGGTGGGGGGAGCAATATCTAATACAAATCTGATATTCACTGACCTTGTTCAGGTGACAGTGTAAACCATTGTGAATGATGGAATGAAAGTTCTCCAGTCTGCTTCCATGGAATGCATAGATAATATCCCGTCCAGCCCTTGTCTTTTCAAACTTGCTGTTCATTTGTTCAGAGTAGTCTAGCTCAAAAATGAAGTCGGGCACAGGTGAAGAGACCCCTCCATTTTGAGTCAGCTGGCTGAGTCTGGCCCACTGATTCAGAGAAACAAAATGAACTGAAAAATAACAACTCAGTACAGATCAATATTTGTAATCAAACAATGTCCTCACTTCAGAAGTACCTCTTCTTTCTGCACTGTCTTCACAACAAAACTTTTGGAGGAAAGCACCCAGTGCACCAGTGCCAGATGATGATCTCTGTCTCCAGGTCCCAATCGAACCAGGTCTCTTATGCTTGGTAAAGAACTTACATCTTTCTGCTATTACAAAAAGTTACAGGAACAGGATTGTCCATACAGTTCAGGATTTCATGGCGTTGTAATATGGGTAATACTTTAAAGGTATTAGCACCCAACACAAAATGAGAAAATAAAAAAAAACTGTAATTCAATTCAATGTATATTCTTACCAACTCGTCAAAATCCTTTGTAAACCCTCTTAAATATCGAGAAGGGAACGGTCTCAGCACAGAGTCCCGTTTATAGCTCTGCACGGCAGCCACAAAAACACTGCACTGCAAATCTGCAGCTACAGGGTCAAGATGGAGACGGGAGCGTACCAGCTCCCTGACTGTGGCTGGTGGTAGAGGTATCTGCATATCCAGCACTAGACAACAAGTGTACACAAAGATATAAGAGAGGTGACTAGTGGCCTTCAAAAACAAGTCTGTATGTTTTCATACATATGAGATTTGTAAATCACTAAACTGATGAAGGTACACAGCATTATTTTTAAAACCAATCTATTTCTTTGGAATGTGTGATGAACAGTCACTGAAAACAGGCAAACTCCACACAGACAGCAGTCAGGCTGGTACTCAATCCTGGGTCTCTGCAGCTATAATTTAACAGCTCCAAAAACTACCATGCCACCCAGCTACAATGCAGACATACCTGTCTTGTTGATATAGCGGCACATAATAGTATATGAACAATCCAGAATTATGTTATACATTTTGTTGGTGGCTGAGATCAATACATATGTTTTAAATAGAAGCGCTACATCTGGAGAATGAAAATTAAAGAAAAAGATCGTGCAGAATAAGGATCATCATATTGTAAACCATCATTCTGCTGATATATGTATTCTTGGTTATTCATATTGTATGTTATCTTATTGCTGTTTTATTTTATTTTGTTTTTTGTTTATACATAACGCACTAATTTAGATGTCTATATGTTGACACCTGCACAAAAAAACACTTGCTACTTGGCGAAATAAATATTCTGACCAGATACTGAAAGGTTTAGATACTTTTGCCACTCGCGTGTGCAAAACTAGATCATTTTATTCCGTAAACAAATGAACAAGTGTGATTTTCGTCTCAGTTGTTCATTACGGTTCTCTTTATCTACCTTTTACGCTGTTGTGATTTATGTTTTAGGTCATGTTTATGCAGAGATGTGACGGATTGAACACCAGGTGTCACGAACACACAACTTTTTGATTAGTCAAGCTTAAGTCTTATATTAAATACTGTAAGAAAGATTACTGCCGCTACCCAAATATACATAAAAGCGCAAGTACGGTAACCCATCTGTTGTAGTCAGACCCCCTAGCTGCGCTATACCGGTAGCAGCATGCCTACAACGAATATGTTAGGTATGTGTACACAAGACAACAAAACCAACTAAATGGTTTAAGAAATAATACTGCAAATTCTGACGTTTCCGCAATTCCTTCAAACTCCATACTGGTCATGTTAAGCAGAGTTACCAAGCAACGTCTGCTAAGCTAGCTATCGCTAGTTTGTTTACAAGAATAAGTTAGTATAAGATAGCTAGCTATTTTTGCACTCCATAGTTACTGAATTAACAGTCAGTAAATAGCAATTGTATCACTGTATATATTTGTGTAGATGATTGTCTCAAACAGATCTGTTTTTTTCCGTAACACTTAAACTGTTCTAAACGCTAGCTTGACTCACCTATCGTGTTACAAATCAAGCTGAACCGACACACACATGAAGGAATCGCTTCTGCTCCGCGATAGTGTTTCGTTCTAATATACTTCGTCTTGGACAATTACATCTACTACCAGCAAGCACACAGCTACAGTAGTTCAGCTTTTTAAAATGACTGTGTAAATCCAACCCTGCTGCTTAAACAACTGCTCTTCCCCTTGTGTCGTTCTGAGACTGGGCTTACTCAAATTGGTTCCTGCTTCAAGGAATGCTGCGGTGTTTTCCTATCTCTCTCTCCCAAATTTGCTCCCTGTATGAGCCTTCAAGAAGAATTGCCAGAATTTTGTCGTCCCACCTTTTGCAGCTGTAACAGCTTCGGCTCTTCTGGGAAGGTTTAGGAGTGTGTTCGTTTGTATTTTGCACATTTGTGAGGTCAGAAACTGATGTTGGACGAGAAGGCCTGGCTTTCAGTCTCTTCTCTAATTCATCACAAAGGTGTTCTGTCGGGTTGAGGTCAGGACTCAGTCACAGGACTCATGTGCAGACCAGTCTTTCACACCCAACTCGTTCACCTATGTCTTTATGGGCCTTGCTTTGTGCACTTGTGTGCAGTCATGTTGGAAGAGGAAGAGGCCAGCTCCAAACTGTTCCCACAATGGTGAGAGCATAAAATTCATTCAGTTCCTGTCACTAAAACTAACAGGCCTAGTGTTTTAAGCAATGTCTTTTCAAAGACTCCATATTCAAGTAAAAAAAAAAAAAGAATGAATTTCTTAATTAATTACCAAACTGTGCTGGTGTGCCAATCTTTGCTATATTATCTACAACCACTGCTATCTACTAACTAACCCTGTGCTGGATTTGTTAATCGAACCACATCGGGACGTGATCGATTTGGTCCTAATAATCAGCTGGTCCAATTAAACGAACATGGCCTATGTTACAAGACAGGACGTGCTATAATTTATGTAACATATTTTAATTTATTAAACCTTTATTGTGCGATATACACGTATAGCGAACATACAAACAACGAACTTTGTTTATTAAAAAAATTAATTTGCAAACAAGTTTTTCTAAACGATCTACAACACAATGTATAGATACTCAGCATGTGAAGCATAATACTATAAAAAACAAGTTCTTACTAAATTCCAGTCAACGGTTGAAGAACTTATCCAGTGTGATCTGACACGTTCTCTTGACGGACTGCACTTGAACTAAATCAAGAAAGTGGTGGGCGTGTTCACCTCCCTCTGGTTTTGCTCTTGTCAACACAACTTTTTCGATTTCCTGACCTTTGATAAAAGCATAAATTCTCCCGGCGATCCCAAAAATCCTCCCATATCTCGCCGACCCGCTTTGCATCTGCTCTAAGTGGCGACTTGTGGCTTCTTTTTCTTATTCGCTCTCACGTTCTTTGTTCTGATTAATCAGAGTTTTGGTCCAAATAAGTGAATAACATTACACGTATATAATAGGATTTATTTCGGTACTTTAGGATTCGGTCCGAACAAGCGGCTGGTCCCATTAACCAGTGGTCCAATTAACCGGATTCTACTGTACTCCTGCCATGTACATAACAGTTTAACGTGGTGTTAAACTACAAACATTTAATATTATGGCCTTGTGCTAAAATGAAAAAAAAAAAAAAAAAAAAACAACTAAATCAACAATTTGTACTAAATACCCCTATAATGGAAAAGTAAAAAGTTATGTTTTTATATTATCATCTTAATGTTCTTTATAGGACATTGTTTTTAACAGCTTGTTGTTCTAATTTGACCTGCATAGGGAACATAATTGTAAGCAACTGAACAGAAATATTTAACATGCTAATTTTATTTTTTTATTTTAGTTTGTTTTTGAGTGGAACATAACAAAAAAAGAGAAAATTAATGTTACCTCAGATGAATAATGAATACAGATCGACTGTCTAATGTCTCTGGAGAACTTGATTGAAGGAAGAAGATTGAAGGAAAGGAACACTCAGATTAATTTATTACGTTAATTTACAGTATTTAGCAGACTCCCTTATCCAGAGTGACTTACAAAAGTTTCAAATTTTTAACATTAAAATAATCTTGAAAGTGTTCCTTTTTAATATGTATTTTAGTATTATTTAACTGTCACAACTGCTGCTTTTGTTTCAGCTTTCTAAATACTGTATACACCCTAAGTGGAAATTATGGGGGCACGGGTCCCGAGTTGTCCCCTTCATATGCCTTACTGTTGTATTGTCCATTGTTTTCCGTGCTCTGTTTGTACACTGTCTGCATTCGTTTTCAGTTCTGGTGTATTCTTTCCAGTCAAAAATGTTAATTTTCCTTCAGCTGACAGTGACGCGTTTGGTTGCTTGAATTTCAGTGCATTTTTTGTTATGATTGCAAACTAAATAATAAGTGCTAAAACATGTTCTCTTGTTTAATTCAGCTGGGGAAATTGTACCTGGAGAGAGAAGAGTATGGGAAACTCCAGAAAATTCTCAGACAGTTGCATCAGTCATGTCAGGTAAGAGAACAGCTCTGAAAATTTGCTTAAGCTTTGATGAGAATAGGTTCCTCATTGATGCTCACCAACAGTCACATTTCATTCTTGTTTTGAAGACTGATGATGGTGAAGATGACCTTAAGAAAGGAACACAGTTGTTGGAGATTTATGCTTTGGAAATTCAGATGTACACAGCCCAAAAAAACAACAAGAAACTGAAAGCACTCTATGAGCAGTCATTACACATCAAGTCTGCAATCCCACATCCACTCATCATGGGAGTCATCAGAGGTATTTATTAACTCTAACTCTAATCTACTACTGATACAGTACTAATACATACATACATACATACACACATACACACACCAACAACAGTAAGTGAAAGTGAAATCACCAAATATAAAACAATCACCCTCATAACCTTTCTGGGAGATTCTAAACTAATTCCCAGTGTTTAGAAATAACATTTTAATGAGTAAAGCTAACAGTATAGTATAGTATACTTCTCCTGCAATGTACATAACATGTTAACGTCATGTCTTCACATTTTAGAGCTATTGTGCTAAAATTAAAAAAGCTTGCACTCAATACACCATAATGAGAAAGTGGAAAACAAAAGTTTCGATTTTTCTTTAAAGGACAAACTGCTATTTTGTGCTGTTGGGATTTCAGACTCTTTGCTATGATTTTTGAAATTTGGCTCATCTTTTTTTTTTTTTTTTTTTCCCCCTTAACCTTGGTTTAAAAAGTCTGTGGTAAGTTCAGTTGATTGGACATATGGAAAGACACGCACCTGTCTATATAAGGTCTCACAGCTAATAATGCATATCAGGGCACAAACCAAGTTATGAAGAGGAAAGGACTGCCCATAAAGCTTAGGGACAGCATATTGTGGCGGTGGCATCAAATATTTTTGCTGCATTGAAAGTTCCCAAGAGCACAATGGCCTCCACAGTTTTAAAATGGAAGTAATTTGGAACAACCAAGACTCTTTCTAGAGTTGGTTGCCCCACCAAACTTAGTAATTGGAGGTTAATGGCCTTGTTAAGAGAGGTGAACCCTCTAACGATCCTGTGTGCAGATGGGAGAAACTTATCAGTGCAAGACTTTCTGAATGCATTGTATGACTAGCAAACTAATAATGTTTTTGAATATCTTTTTCCTGACTTGGATATGTTTTGCGTCCTAGAATGTGGTGGAAAGATGCACTTAAGGGAAGGTGAATTCGAAAAGGCGCACACAGACTTTTTTGAGGCATTCAAAAATTATGATGAATCTGGCAGCCCCAGACGTACTACGTGTTTAAAATACTTGGTCCTGGCCAACATGCTGATGAAGTCAGGAATAAATCCGTTTGATTCTCAAGAGGTAATACAAAACAGATTTTGGGTATGTTGTCTTTTTATGATTTGACTAATTAAATTGGTTAATTACAATGTCATCCTATGGCTAGGCAAAACCCTACAAAAATGATCCAGAAATTCTAGCAATGACAAACTTGGTAAGGTAAGGCAGCATAACGACTACTTACCATTAATATGAATTATTCATTAATATGTAACATTTACTTCAATATGACAATTGTGGTTTTATACTAATTCATTTTTTCGTTTTACAGTGCCTACCAGAATAATGACATCACAGAGTTCGAGAAGATCTTGAAGACGAATCACAGTAACATAATGGATGACCCCTTCATTAGGGAACACATTGAAGGTGAGTCTGATTTCAGGCACCTACAACCAAAGTGATTTATTTAACAAATAATGTTGTTTGTATTTGTCTTTCCATACGTTTAGTCCCATTTAGTCTGTTCTCTTATGGTCAGGATCCCCACAGCACTACCACAGTTCAAGTTCAATTTGGATAGTAGATCATTTGTCTTAGACCACTGCGCCATCGGAGTGGCAAGGATGGTTTTTTGAGCTCTGTTGGAACATAGAGTATATAGTTTAGCAATATGTAGCTTGTAGTAAGTCAGTTTTGTGCCATATGAAAATGAATGTTGTCTTTTGTAATCTGTGGTGGCACAGTCTGCTTGCCAGTGTCTTTCTTTAGATCAGTTTTTTCCAGGATTATGAATTTATTTTTTTTCTTTCTTACATCTGATTAAAATAAGACTTTATTTTAACTGTGATTGATCTGTCTCTAATGAAAATATTTTTGTTTTTGTATTCAGAGCTGTTACGGAACATAAGAACGCAAGTGCTCATCAAATTAATTAAGCCTTATACTAGAATACACATACCTTTCATTTCAAAGGTAACAATCTGTAAAATGTTGTAATTACATTAAGCTGTGTTATTATTAAATGGCTTGGCTTTGACTTGTCAATTATCTGTTTTCTTCAGGAACTGAACATCGATGTTGTGGATGTGGAAAGTTTGCTTGTGCAGTGTATATTAGACAAGTAAGTTGCAATAACCTGAAACTCAGCGACAGAAATTGTTCAAAAGTAATTTAGTTTTTAAAAAAAAAAAAGTAAATTATTATTGATCATAGTAAAATGCAGTGCATCAATGTAAAACTGAGAACATTTTTTTTTGAAAAATTCTGTATGTACAGTGGTGGCCAAACATATTTACTAGAGATCTCAAGACTAGCCAAGCTTGCATTTTTCATTACGAATACAATAACACTAACCACTAATCTCAAATCATGCAACAATTACTTAAAGTCCACGGAATATAGAGTGCTGTCTGGCATTTGTTGGGACTGTGGTGGCCCAGTGGTTAAGCTACCGGAACATGGACAAGAGGGTCCAGGGTTCAAATCCCACCTCTGTCACAGTTGGGTCCCTAATCAAGGCCCTTAACCCACAATTGATTGGATTCTAAAGACTATATTAATTGTAAGTCACTCTGGGTAAGGGAGTCTGGTGAATTATTATATAAATGTAAATTGTATGATTACAACCAGATGATGTTTGGAGCAAGCCAAGGGGGATATTCAAAAATTAATATCATTCTGATCCTGCCCATGCCCCATCACCGTCAGTGTGATGTGGCAGTCTGAATAGTCAGTTTAATATGCTTCTGTTCACCCCCTTGAATATGTTACTTGCTACTCAATCACGATAATTGAGTTTGCATCTCAATTGTGTGTCATCGATCAACTTTCTTTTCACCACCTTCCATTTGCTTTTCTTATGAGCTTGTTTAAAGAAATAAAATCAAATGCTTCGCTTCATATTCATTTTGAAATGTCCCCTAATTTTTCGTGTGCTGTATACATTAATATATGCATAAAATATGTAACATTTTTGTTTGCACTTGAACTGGTATATTCATAATTAATTCAATGTTCCAGCACGATCAACGGCCGAATTGACCAGGTTAACCAACTGCTGGAACTTGATCATCAGAAGAGAGGCGGTGCTCGATACACAGCCCTTGACAAATGGACCAATCAGCTGAATTCACTCAATCAGGCCATCGTCAGTAAACTGGCTTGATTGACCACTCAAGCACCTTCTAAACACCACACACAGCCAGATGGCTCGGAGGGCTGTCACCGGCACAAACTCCTTTCAGGTCTTAAAGCCCCTGGTCACTGAATGACGTGAAGTGTGTGCTTAAACTGGCTAGTTTGTGTTATGCAGCTGCAGATACTTAAACCCAACAAGCTTTATACATCCCAACAAACCAGAAATGCCCAAAGGAAATCTGCTGTCGTAAATCTTTGAAATCTACTCTTCTTTAGACTGGTGGAGTCAACTTGGAGGAAGTGAAAACATTATTTTAATCACATGTCTTGACATTTGGTTATGCCAACATTTGAAAGGTACATTTTACCTTTTTTAGCAGTGTGATGATACTCTGTAATAAACTAAAAATGTTTATCTGTTGAACACTTGGCATGTTTTGTTTTTGCTTGAAGGTCCACTTTCAAAGGGTTGGGTAAAAGCACTGCAGTTCCTATGAATAAAGTATTCATCACGCAAGTTATTTTAGTTTTTACAAATATATTGTTTGGACTTTGTATGAGTTTAAGAACAAAACGCACGTGGTTAAAAGGAGAATTAAGTGCTAATGATTATCACAGGTAATATTGATCTTAAGGATTTATTGCATTTGGTATCATATCACATGATCACGTAATGCTCTATGAACTATTGTTTCATATTTGAAGAATAGAAATAAAGATTGACTTTATTGCTTCAGAAAGTAATTGATTTTAATTATTTTATTTGGAAACAGGACTGGAATGTGACAATGATATATACTTCTAGTGTTTGTTTTAATTTGGAAAGCTTTAAACATTTACTTCAGAAACAGTAAGAAGTACAGTCGAATCTGGTTAATCGGACCACAAATAAATTTGCAAACAAGTTTTTCTAAACAATCTTTAACACAATGTATAGATACTCAGCCTGTGAAGCATAATACTGTAAAAAACAAGTTTTTACTAAATTCCAGCCAACGTTTGAAGAACTTATCCAGTGTGATCTGACGCGTTCTCTTGACGGATTGAACTTGAACAGTGGGAGTATTCACCTCCCTCTGGTTTTGGTCTTGTCAACACTACTTTTCCGATTTCCTGACCTTTGATAAAAGCATAAATTCTTCCGGGGATCCCAAAAATCCTTCCATATCTCGCTGATCCGTTTTGCATCTGCTTTAAGTGGCGACTTGTGGCTTCTTTTTCTTAGTCACTCTCGCGTTCTTTGGTCCGATTAATCTGAATTTAACATTACACGTATATAATAGGATTTGTTTCGGTAGTTTAGGATTCGGTCCAAACAAGCGGCTGGTCCCATTAACCAGTGGTCCAATTAACCGGATTCGACTGTATCACGTCGTTGTACTTGTGACAACGTTTATGTGTTTTCAATATTTGGCTTTAGGAATTTGTCACGTATGGTTATTAGAACTTTTAATTTGTGTAGATTATTAATGCCTATAAAACAGTCACTCGAGTTCTTTAACCATTAGCAGGAGGGTACAATATGTTTTTATCCTTCTGTGAGATATGTCATATCAATGCTTTTTTTGTATAGTGGTAAAGTACTGTGTATAAAATTATTTATGTATATATAACTGATTCATGTTAGGAAAGGTGTACAAGATAGAACACTAACAACCGTAATGAAAAAGACAGTCAATAACCAAGTGAATTAATTTGAAATGTACAGTTAAAATTCCACTACAATTTCCCCCCCAGTTTTACTGACTGGGAAACGGATTTCCACTCAATAATTATCATATGTAAGGTTAACAGGTTAAAAGGTCTATTTAGCATATAAAGTGGTAGAAAGATGATAGTGGATTATTTATTGAAGCCTGCAGACAAAAATGTGTACATGTAATCCCCTTTGTCTTAAGTTTTTAAGGCTACTGTAACAAATATAAAGGGTAGGGTTTTTTTGTTTTATTTTACTGTAGGACAGTTATGTAGCATTACAACTACCATGTGTAGCTTGTTACAAATAGTGGAGTAGTGGAAAGAATTAGAACATTCGTAAGTCCAAACGTCAGCTAATAAGCAAATGACTGGTAAGTTGAGATAATGCCTTTATTGTCATTGTACAATTATATTAGGTTTATTAAATTAGGTTTGCTGCTCCAGATCAGTGAAAATTTAACACACACAGATTGACAGTCATCTTAAAAATATGTTGCACTAAAATGTATTCATTGTGAGGAAAAAAAATATGGAAACTTGTTCGGAGAATAAATGTTACAATAAAATGTACACAAAATAAATTGATTTAGGTATTGCACTGAGTAATTGCACTTGAGAATACTATAAGGAAGCATTCTCATAAATTGTTTACCTTTTTAGCAAGCAGTATCTGTGGTGTTTAAGGGTCTAACTGCCCAAGTAAGAACCCGTTCTTAGATCTGTAATGAGCTTTCCAGTGAAAGACAACCTGTTCTTAAAACTCTTACCTCTGCTCGTGGATCTTCCTTGTTGATCCGCTGTTCAGAGCTGCTGACTGCGATCCATTGGTGGTTAACCTGTAGATCCTTTGCACTGAACTGGGATCTATTGGACGAGAAGCAACTGAAGAAAATGACAGGAGGAGGCAACATAAGCAAGACGTGCATTATAATACACTGCTCACAGAAATGAGGAGACGTTTCAAAATGAATATGAAGCAATTTAAAAAGATGCATTTGATTTATTTCATTAAACAAGATCATCAGAAAAGCAGATGAAAAATCAAAGATAGTTACTCCTTTACGCAAACGAGATGATAACATGGATGTATAAAGTCACATTTAATAATCCGAGGTTGAAATGTATTTTTCCCCATAAACTTTCATTGCAGGTGTTTTTAAACAGTTGCTGTCTTACAACGCACAAATAATACATCAAAACAATATGAAAATAATCAAAACGTGTATCTCCCCCAAATTATGTCTGTACGGTGATTGTACTATTTTAATCGGTTTACGTCCGTAGTTAATTCCGTGGTTTAATTCATATGCGGTTATTGCTTATACGAACCTGGTCGTTGAATTTGAGCGGCTGAACGTTAAATGGCGCATGCCTGTTGTCGACATCACTGAATTCTGAATTCTAACAAGTGTCTGAACGAGCCGTTTCCTGGAAGGTGTAACTTCATTTCGAATTATGTAACAAGGCTCTGTTTGCACGAAACAGAAACTTAATATAAACGATGATGAACTCGTATGCAGTCTTAAACGGTAACGTGACGACACAGACTATAATGGGCCGGTGCTTTGGCGTCATCATACTGATAGCCAATCAGCGAGCTGGATTTTTGCCGCTGCTTAGAGCGCCATGGTTCAACTAATGACGGCTTATATTTAGCATGATGCAGTTTAGCTGTTACCGTTTGGTTATTATGTTACCCTTATCGGCTTGTGAGCTCGTACAATGGACTGACTTTTGTCCTGTTTATGCAGGTGTATCATTAGGGTTTGAACATAGGCTTTATTTATGTGCTATGTAGCGTATTGTATAAAAGCGGCTTTAAAAACGTCGCAAGCTAACAACGGTAACAACGAATGGATTGACTGCTGGTGTTAACAGTAACCAATACGGAATACGTTAGGCTTGGCGGTTATATCTTACAGGTAAAGGTAAGCAGCGTCTATATTTATAACTGTAGCTTAATAAAATATTGTAAACCTGAACTGCTGCGTTGATTTGTGACCGTTTGCTAAAGCTATTAATGAGCATGCGATTGTTGTTGTTTGGCTGCATCACAGTCGGCGAGTTAGCTTTTTAGGTAAGGCGTCAGGAACAGAAAAGACACCGCTAGTTATTAGTTTTGCGTGGCGATTTTGTCCATCTTGACCTGATGCCAACACTCAATTGTTTCAGATTCATAAACTGGACATTCATGAGGGGAATCTCTCGTTTCAGCACATCCTAAAGGTGCTCTGTTGGATTGAGATCCGGTGGCTGTAGATGCCTGTTGTTTACAGTCAATCGTTGTCATGGTCAATAAACCAGCTCGAGCTCGTTCGATCTTTCTGACATGGCACGTACAAATGTGTACAGTGTGGTCATACAGCCATGGACATGATCATTAACAGTGATCTACTGCTACGCTGTTGCATTTAAAGAACTCAACTAGTATTAAGGGACCCAAAGTGCATTACTACCCGACCAATATCAGTAGAAACTGTTGATACAAGGCAAGATGCTTTCATATTGTTTATGCCTAATACTGACCCTACCCCCAAAAGGTCACCATAGAAATGTAGACTCATTATACCAGACTGAATTTTTCCAAAGTTCAATTTTGGTGAGTGTATTCGAAATATAGCCTCACTTGCCTGTTCTTAGCTGAAAGTAGTGCCACCTGGTGTGGTCTTCTTCCGCAGTAACCCATCTGCTTCAAGGTTCGACTTGTGCCTTTAGAGATGCTCTTCTGCATACCTCATTTGTGGTGTTTTGTTTGAGTTACTGGTGGCTTTCCATCAGCTTGATCTAATCTGACCCTCTTTCTCTGACCTCTGAAATCAGGAAGCTATGTTTGCTTAGTGAAAAGTTTTTCTTTTTTGGACCATTCTTTGTAAAACCTAGAAATGGCTGTGTGTAAAAGTCTTAGACCAGCAGTTTCTGATAAAGTTCAATCAGCTCGTCTGCCACCAACAGCCATGCACCCAATGTTACTTAAGTCACTTGTCCTACCCATTCTCATGCTCGATTTGAAATTCATTAGGCTGTCTTGACCATGTGTACATGTCGAAATGCACTGACTTTCTGCAATAAGATTGGCTGATTAGATATGATATAAAACGCAGTTGAACGGGTATATTTAATGAAGTGGTCAGTGAGTCTATTATTATGGCAGCCAAAGTGTGAGAAGCCACTGTCTCATCATTGCCTATTTACATTTAACTTGTTAAAGTTTGCCTATGTCTAATTACTAGGTGGTAACGATGTTCTATTTAAGAATCGATTTTCTCACAATTTATTGCTTTTAAATTTAACTAAAAAGAACCCTTTTTCTGACGTGTAAACAATGAAGATTTCTTGTAGAAGTCTTAACAAAACTAAAAAAAAAACTTTAGTCTGTTGCAATTAAAAAAAATAATAAGTGCTGTCTGAAATGGAAAATGAGACTCTTAGTGTTGGTCTCTTGTTATTGCAAGTTCTATGATCTATTATTCTGCTTCCTTTCCTGATGTTGTAGGACTTTGCCATGCCATTGTTACAATAATCACACCAGAGGGCAGTAACTCTCTCCATCCTGCGGTTGTCAGGGGTCTATGTCACTAAAAGGACTTTCCCGCTGAGCGCTCAATATCCTAAAGTGACTCTGTATCAGACGAAATATTTGCAGATATACATATTGTTTACATCACTTTATGTATATGTTATTATTTTCTTAGTTTTTCTAGTATGAGACTTGGTCCTCTCCAGGTTTCTTGCTTATAACATTTTTCCTTTCCACTGCTGCCCTAGGCTTGCTCAATTTTTGATTTGCCTTTTAAGATAATACCATTTTGTAAAGCTGCTTTTAGACAGTGCTCTATTGTAAAAAGTGCTATATCTATAAATTTGACTTGACTAGACTTTATGATGCCCAGTTTGTCAAACAGATTTTTATATCAGATGTGAAAAAAGCGCTATACAAATGGCTTTATATAAATATAATCAACAAAATCTGTTCAGTTTAAGCGCTATAAAAATATCCAAAAATATCCAAAATCCCTACAGTTTTATTGACCCCATAATGAGAAATGATTGCATTGTGGCATTGACACTGGGCATATTGTGACATTTTTGCACTGTGATGCATCGTTATCCAGCTTCTTATAGCACCGTCTTTTATAGGATCAGTTAAAAAGAAACAACCTGTGGTGGTTTAGTTCATATATTGTCTGTCTTAGCAAATATACTTCTGTTAAGTTGCCCATCCAACATCTAATACTACTTCTACTTTTCTAGACACTACTTTGCAATGTCAATCGATTTTGATAGTGCTGCCCTACAGACGCAGCATGAAGACGAGGAAGAATATGATCAAGAAGACTATGCAAGGGAGCAGGAGGTAATAGTCATTTTTTTTTTCTAATAATGACTTGGCTTGTCAAGACTTGCATTTTTTCATTGTGTTTTGTAGACGTGCCATCAATTTCCAAAAGTAGTTGGAAAACCCACATCAATTACAAGTAATATTTAAGAGATGTTTCAGTGTCGCACTGTTGTATGGAATGAAGAATGCACATAAAGCAAAGTGATGCAGTGCAGAGTAAGGATGTACTGATTTGATATTGAAACATCAGTATCTCAGCTAATGCTTGTCAGGATCATCCAGTGCTTTGAGTTGTGTTAAAAACATCTGGCTTGTTGACTGATCCAACACTGATCCTATGCATGAATATGGGACAAAAATCAGACTTATGCAGTCAGGACCGCTAAAATGACTGGGTTTTTCCTACCTAATTCAAGAAACATTTGTATATTGGTTCTGACTGATCAGATTAGTTTTATGTGGCTTTTTAAATAGTGGTTGGTATTGGAAATGACACAATACGATATGCATGGGTCATAATAAATTTAAATCACGATACATTGCACTATATTGCATATTACAGCACATGAGATATTCCACATAGTTCACTGAAAATGTGAAAACGCCCGTCTTAAAACAGCTGTTTTAATACATTATCACATTGATAATTCAGTGGACAAATTACATCAGTTGCATTTTTGAAATGTGCATTTATATCATTAAGCAGAATCAAAAACAGTGCAGTTTACACCACACTCTGTTTTCTTTCGTCAATATATGTCAAACATAAATATCAAGGTAGTATATCATGGGGAAAAAAAATTGCGAAATTGCTGTTGGGGGTGAGCGATTATGGTATACGTATCACGATAATTAAAGATATTTTCACGGTACACTATTTATCACCATACACTTGATTGCTTAAAAACTACTATTCAAGTATTGTTCCATAGTTATTAAAGTGGCTTTTATTTAAAATGTGATGCACTTTACCCAAATAAACAGCACTAATTGCACTAATTTGTCAGTGTTCGTTAAGCACTTAGCATATTCTCGACGTGCTTAGAAAAGTGTCGTCTATCACTATAACAGAATTGATCATGATATGATAAAATATTGTCAAATTGCCCATCACTAATTTCTGTATTGATTTTTTTAAAAGACTCACTTTTTAACAATATTTGGTGCTGTATGTTTATCAGCATTGAATATTTGCAAATACAACAGAAATAATAACAAACATGAAATCCAGCATCATAATCATATGTCAGGGGAAAATGGTCCTTCATCTTGGAGTAATGAAATTCTGTTATGTCTACTGTCATCTTGGGAAGAGGCAACCATGTAACCAACATTGGAAGTAACTTGGGGAATTCATATTCTTATCCGCTTATTCTAGTCAGGCTCATGGGAAAGGCAGTGGCTAGCC
The DNA here is from genome assembly GCA_034779995.1 of Parotocinclus haroldoi. Classification (NCBI taxonomy): domain Eukaryota; kingdom Metazoa; phylum Chordata; class Actinopteri; order Siluriformes; family Loricariidae; genus Parotocinclus; species Parotocinclus haroldoi. The sequence goes on along the minus strand of JAUZST010030565.1, from coordinate 856 downwards.
GGTGACATGGGGCACAAGGCAGGAACAACCCCAGACAGGATGCTAATCCATTGTATGGCGCACATGCACTCATACTCGGGCTTGTACATGAACGGACACTTTGAAAACACCAGTTAACCTAACACGCGTCTTTGGAATGTGGGGTTGAAACTGGAGTTCCTGGGGAAACCCTACACAGACACGGAGAGAACATACAAACACAGGTGTCATTTGGGTTGGGATTGAACCAAGGATCTTGGAGCTGTGAGGCGACAGTGCTGACCACTCAAAAGATGTGTAATCCTAATGGCAGCATGGTTGTGTAGTGGTTAGCGCTCTCGTCTTTCAGCTCCAGAAAACTGCGTGCCAGCTTGCCGTTGCTTGTGTGGAGTTTGCATTATTTTTCCTATGTCTGCATGTTTCCTCTGGTTTCCTCCCACATTCCAAAGACATACAGTAGGTCAACTGACATCTCTAATATGTCCCAGGGGGGTGTGTCTTCTGTGAAGGACTGGTGCGGTGTTCAGGTTTAGGTCTCGTCTTGCACGCTGTGCTATTGGTCTGACCCCAGCCCCCTACAAGTTTTAATATTTTTAGGCTGGTATGGAAAAAGTCTTTTCGGACACGTATGATGCCTAAATATAATTATTTATGCCAAAATAATGCATCACTGATATTCTTGAAAAATGTGCCTGCCAATTCAATATGTATGCAATATCTTAATCGTAAAAGAACTCCATCAAATTATATGCTGATTATAAGTGTGGTAGTTCTGCCTCGAACTGTAAATCGCCATGTTTTTCCTTTCCTCTGTACTCTTAGTTTTTATGGGGATGCAGTTAGTTTTCTTATGTCATAAGTATGTTAGAAAAGTTTG
>JAUZST010030554.1:0-29293 GCA_034779995.1 Parotocinclus haroldoi | reverse complement strand
GTGTGTGTGTGTGTGTGTGTGTGTGTGTGTGTGTGTGTGTGTGTGTGTGTGTGTGTGTGTGTGTGTGTGTGTTGGGATACCTACCTTTGGGAAGACTTTCTATAGGATTATGTAGTTTGTCTGTGGGAATAATTTCCATTTATGTCATCATTGCATCGCATCAAAAAAGTTTCACTGGCAAGAACAATGCTGCTTGTAAGATAGTACACCGATCAACCATTTATCAAATCATCAAGAACTTTAAGGAGACTGGTTTAATTAAAGTGAAGGTTTCAGGGCACCCAAGAAAGTCAAGCATGCATCTCCTAAACAGGATTCAGCTACGAAATCGGGTCACCACCAATGCAGAGCTTGTTCAGGAATGGCAGAGGGCAGGTGTGAGTGCATCTGAATGCAAAGTGAGACAAAGGCTTTTTGGAGACATTCTGCAGGCGGTATAGGGATTGCACTGCAGAGAACTAGGGTGAAGTTCAGACCCTCATCAGACTCATTGGGATATCTGCAAACATGATTGTCTGGAGAAGAAGGTGGGCTCTACCACAAGCCCTGTGTCATGTAAATAATTAAGGTATCCTGAGACCATTCGTGTGTGGGTTTGATCATACTTTGCCTAAGGACACTGCCATAAATAAGGAATGGTATCAGAACATCCTCCAAGAGCAACTTCTCCCAACGATCCAGGTGCTCCATGTCAGAAGGCAAAAGTGATAACCAAGTGACTCGTGAAGAAAACATTGAAATTTTGGGTCCATGGCCAGGAAACTCCACAGTTCATAATCCCATTGAGATACTTTGGTCAGTCCTCAAAAAGAGAGTGGGCAAACAAAAACCCAGAGACTGTGAACAATTCCAAGTCAACTGCGTTCATTAATTCAAGATTTTGCCCAGAAGCTAATATCCAACATGCCAATGAGAATGGAAGAAGTGATAAAGAAGGGTCAACACTGTACAACCCTTTTTTTTTTTTTTTAAACTTGATGTATTTGAAAAAAGTAAAACAAAAACAGGGATTGCTTAGAATTGTGCTTCACTATACCATATAAACTTCTGACAAAAGATTCTAAAAAAAATATTTTGGCAGCATGCCAGCTCTCAAAACTTTTGGCCATGACTGTATACCTGTGGCAATGGGACTGAAAGAAACACCTGAATTTAATGGTGATGAGTCTCGATTTTTGTCCATCTAGTGTGCAAAGTTGGATGGTTTGTAGCTGGCATGTTCTAGTCAAAGCTGCAAGCTAAATATTTATAAGATATGGAATACAGCACGTTGTAAATTTAAGCGAGTTATGTTTGTTATTGGAATCTTAGTACTACTATATTGCATGTTTTGCGCTTTTCTGTGAGAGGCCAGGCTTAGCTGGACTGTAGATTGGAACTGGTTATATAGTTTCTTTAAACAAGTTATGTAATGTCTGTCTTTCTTACTGTACATTTCAGCCGTGTTTGTGGGTCTGGGCTTGAGTGGTGTGGTCCCCACTTTGCACTTCGTTATCTCTGAGGGCTTCCTCAGAGCTACCACTATTGGCCAGATGGGCTGGCTCTTCCTCATGGCCACCCTCTATATCACTGGAGCCTGCCTTTATGCCGCACGCATCCCAGAGAGATTCTTTCCTGGCAAATGTGACATTTGGGTAAGCAGACATATACAGCACTAGGTTATTTATTCCTGATACATACAATGGGATCTAAAAGTCTGTAAGCACTAGTAAAAATGCTTTCTTTTAGGAATGTTTCTAATATGCATTTTTATTTCGTTACAAATCATATAGTCAGCACCTGAGTAACTTCCACTTTATAGTATAATAAAGTATACACTCAAATCACTTTATTAGGTACACCTCACTGCCAGTTTAGCAGTTACACTTACCATATAGAAGCACTTTTGTAGTTCTAAGCTTAGACTGTAGTCTGTCTACACTGCTCTAAAATTAGGTAATACTTCAACATTAAATATCCCATAATAAAATATCATCTGTAATTGTGAGCAGTGTGTTACACTTTGTAGTCCCCTTTCTGTTCTCTCGGCCAGGAACACCCACAGGTACTATTTGCTTAATGGCTCAATCTCAGTACTTGGTGGTGGTGTTAGTGAGTGTTGTGGTGGTATGAATGGATCAGCCACAGCAGTGCTTCAGAGGTTTTTTAACACTTCACTGTCACTGCTGCACTGAAAGTCTACCATGTAAACATTTCCCCCATGCCAATAAACATGTATAACATGTCTTTTGTTTCCAGGAATTTATTTTTAAACATTGTAATTTATACACAACTGGTGGAGGAATGAACTTCCCCTCAATGTCCAAACATCTGAGTCCCTGGCTATCTTCAAACACCATTTGAACACCCATTTATTTTGCACTTACCTCAACTAAACCCCCCCACCCCACCCTTCTCTTTCTATTTCTTAAAACACACACAACAGTTTCTGAAGTGTATTTTTGTTTAGATTCCTGATTTAGGAATAGATTATGTTACAGATGTCTTAAAGCACTTACGTAAGTCGCTCTGGATAAGGGCGTCTGCTAAATACTGCGAATGTAAATATAAATGTAGAGAATGAGATGGACTATGCCCGGTTCTTGTGTGGCACCATGCCTGCTTGTTCAATCAGCCTGTGTGAATTAGTTGACACGTTTTTGTTCTTGTGGTCCACAGTTCCACTCGCATCAGCTGTTCCATATCTTGGTGGTAGCGGGAGCGTTTGTGCACTTTCATGGCGTGTCTAACCTGCAGGAGTTCCGCTACACAGCGGGAGGGGGCTGTGCGGAAGAGGGCTCGCTGTGAAACCAGGTTTTAGCACTTGTGGGAGACTTGTAGGAGACAGACCTCCCTGTACCACCACCGCCAGTAACGACTTCACTCCTCTCTTACCTGCCTCGCCTCACCTTACTACAGAGGGCAAATCTGAACAGCTCTGGGCAACTCTTTTTCTTTCATCTCTAATTCCTTCTCTCTTCTCAGCCACCCTAAATAAAATGCATAACATGATTCTGTGGGCAGACTGAGGACCGATACAGTACCGTAGCATTGAATCACACGGGTTCGTGAGGAATAATGCGATCATATGCCATTAGAATCATCCTTCAAAGAGGAAAAAAAAATGGGTTGGGGATTTTTGTGGATCGGGTTTAACGATGCAGACATTGTTGGCTTATATATATTATATACAGTGAATGAGGGGAGAAATACCCAAACTATTATAGTATTGTTCAGGAAAATGAGATAATGCAGAAGAATAATGTATCTACCAAGAGTATATACGGAAGAAGAGATTGTCCAAAATCGAGGTGAAAATATGAGTCGTTCTGAGAAGTGTTGTTGTAAACTGATCCTTACTTGAATTCAAGTTTTCACAAAAAATGTTAAATGAACGGGCATAGTAAGGACTTCTCCAAAGTTTTTTGATGCCATGATGCAATTGGGGCTCAGAAGTCTACATGAGTAGCCAGATATGTTTATCTAAAAAAAAAAAAGCCATAGTCCTGACAGAGGGCAGGTTCAACAGAGAAAACTCCCTGAAGATGCTTCAGGTCATTGCGATTCGCATTCATTTGCTTCATATGTACAACAAATCAGTTTCCTTCTGATTAGGTTTTCGGGTTATGGGTAGATGAAGCATTCAGATACGGACATGTCGCTCTGTCTGTCTTGCTTCATGACCTATAGTACGTTTTATGCTTTAATGCAGACGTTATGCTCAGTTCTGTTGAGATATTTCAATTGAAAATGATTATTATTCCTGTATTCGCTCATGTAGTGCAGGAAAAATGGGTTAGTTGCGTTTGGCTTTTGTTTGCTGCTTGCTTCCTCCTTACAGGAACACAGGGCTAGTGGGTTGGTGTTACAGATACTTTAACACACACACACACACACACACTGTGATTAGCTATTAGGACTTATTTGCAGCAGTGTTGCTGCAGGCCAGGTTGGATTAGATTTTTTCCAGCCTCACACTGTACTGGTTACCAGGTGAAACTCTGGCTGTGGCTCGCTGTCTGCCCAACGTCTGTCAGAGGTTGTGATGGGAATCAGCCTGTTCCTGCTCCATCACGCGTGTTGATTTAAAATTGCATACTCTAGCTGCTGTCCCAAAACATGTATTTGAGGTTCAGCTCTACACAGGGCTGGTATGGAATAATCTCTGGGATCAATATAACAAGCTATTCAGCCTTTTTTCTTACCGGAACTTCAATACGGATGCGGGAAGACAAGACCTGTAGCCTTCGCTCTGATCAGACACTCGGTCAGAGTGACCTGATCCAGTGTTATGAGTCCATCCTCTTAAAGTGATTATGGCAGTACTGATACTTTTGACAGCTCTGGGCCCCACTTTACCACCAATACAAGGCCTTAAATCACTGTATAATAAAGATTTTGATGAGGTTTATTTAAACTCTTTTGTTATGATTCTTTTAAGATTAATTTATTATTGATGTATGAGAGTTGCATACTATTTCTTGTTGAAGCACAACTTTTGAGTGTCTGCAGTAGAACCTTTATATCTGCTGTAATGTTCTAATAAAAGTGTTTTTGAATTCTGTTTCAAACTCATTTTCTTTTGGGTACTGCCCAGTTAGTTGGCTTGAATGCTTTAAATTGGCCCGAGCTGTGGGTCTAACCTTGGCTGATATTTAACATGTTCAGTTGGAGATAAACGTTATATTTTAATTGTAAGTTAATATCTTCTCACAAATTCACTGAAACTCAGAAGTGCAAACTCATAACCAGATATAACTAGTTTCATTGGCCATAATGTTACCTACTGTTGACTTGACTGTTGTTTAACACATATCTAATCAGCCAATCAGATGGCACACACAATGCATTTAGGTCTGTAGATAATATACAGTATATATGGAACTCCCCGATTAATGATAAATTCACCTTGGATTTGTCAGAACTTGTCCTCATTGTAAAATCAGGTATTACCTGTAGTACAGGTATAGAATGTCTTACCCCATAATACATAAAATCCAGACTGCTCACAAAAATAGGGTAATAAGATTAATGTACATTTACACCACCCTTACATTTAGCAGACACCCTTATCCAGAGCCACTTACAATTAATACAGTCTCACAATCTAAGCAATTGTGGGTTAAGGGCCTTGCTCAGGGACCCAGCTGTGGCAGAGGTGGGATCTGAACCCTGGACCTTCTGGTCTATAGTCCAGTACCTTAACCACTAGGCCACCCTAATTTATTCTTACAAAAAAAAAACCTTACAAATTGTTTAGCTAAAATTGTCCATTTCCTAAAATATAAAATGCATAAAAGAACTCGGACTTCAGATCAGACAAAATAGTCAAATTTGCTACAAACATGATTTTATTTAAAACAAAGTTAAAATGACATTTGCATGTACATGGTCTATAAGCATAGTGCTGATTAAATCAAGATTGCTTCATCGTTTACTGTCATGTAATATATTGGCGGCAGCAGGGGCTTGTCTATTGATTTAAGGAGGCTGTTTATTTGTTTCAAACCTCTGATAAATCTTCATACATGTAGTTATTCACTTAATATGAACATGTTTACAGTATTAACTGATAAATGTCACATTAATACTACTATTGGGATATGAGCTGCTGCGTACATTCAAATTCAATCTCATGAAACAGGCACATGGGACTCATTCTCATCCTCTTCCTCCTCTTGCTGAGACTTTTTCTGCAATGAAAGAAAAGATATGATTTGAGATATGAAGCTACATTACTCATGTACCATGAGGACCTCCTTCTTATTAGTTAGTTTAGCAACTTCAACCACACTTGTTTTGGATTGTCCATGCTTCAGCACCTAAATTAATTGCCATAGATCAAAGCAAGGCTTTGAAAAAATGGTTGTTAATAAACTAGGGCTGTCAATGTGACATAAAGGGTGTGGACATGATTTTTTTTAAATCAGTGTTATTTCCTACATCCCAAAACAATAGGGCATTTCAGACTTTAAGATGTCGAGCATTCAAATTGTATTGCACGTGAAAATTGTATTTGTTGGTCATTGTTATTGGTGAAACCTAACCGGTTAAACATTTAGCTGGAACCTGGAACCACCTGTCTTGTAGTGGGGATGTAAAGACCCATTAACGGCTGCTTTCGCATACAAATTACCCTTGTTGGAAAAAAACGTTTCAGGAGAATGTAATTGCAAGTGGAAAACACATTCAAATGCTGGGCTGTTCCCAATATATTTTCTACTGTCACAGCCTTAGATGGCAGGTTAGTGTTATTGGGGCTGGTACCGATCACCTGGGAGCCACTTCAGCACAATCACAACATAAAATACTGACTTAGTCCGATACCCAGTAAGAAATGTGCAGTGACATTTGACAGTAGAACCATAAAAATATTAGTACAACTGTGAAATAATTTATGGTCAGTTCATGATCAAATAACTTTACAGTTATACCATGAAATACGACAGTGGAACCACAAAATGGGCAAATTACCATCAAAAACAGTAGTTACTGTGAACTTTATGGTCAAATGGTGAAAGTTCACAATAAAACTATCAAGCAATTTACAGTTTTACTATGAAATTTCACAGAACATTTTTCCTGGGTACTCCTGTTTGTACTGAACAGTAACTGTGTTCTGAAAGAGCATACTGCTTTAACTATTGAGATTTAATTGGTACTGGTTAAGGATGCCATTTCACACTCAGTCATGGTCTAAACTGGTTGATTATTATAAACAACGTTGTATCAGCACATATCTCGAATACAATAGGAAGTTGCTTGCGCCGTTTTAGTGCTTCAAAATCTGTATTTCCATCTAGAGTTTCAGCTAGAAACTGCAGGGAACTGTAACTGAAGGGAGGGGTTTCATGCCATGGCTCCAGCTGAGGATAATGATTAAGGACTATCCTGAGGACTAAGGATCGGTTAAATTAGTATAAATACTGCCATACTTCCATCTCTATTCAAAGCCATTAGGAAACAGCAGTGGTTGATGTGCACAACCATTTCAGGTACAGACTGCAGATGGTTTGCCACTCGAATGGGGATTTCCTACATTTGAATAAATTGTCTCTCTATATAGGTGATTCTCATTATGGCTTACAGCTCATGAAAATAATAAATTCAGTATCAAATTCAGGGGCAAATACTTTTTCCACAGCACTGTACATACCACATATTTCTCTGTGTAATTCAGCACATGCAGCTACAATTATGGGGAAGACTGCTGATTACATAGGTGTATAGAAGACCATCATGGACACCCTTGATAAGGAGGTGATTGCTGAAAAAGCTGGCTGTTCTCAGAATTCCGGAGCAACGCATATTAATGGGAATCTGACTGGAAGGTGAGTATGTGGTAAAACAGTCTTAAGGTATTCTCCAACATGGCAAAACGCTCTGCTGCTGAAATGAATACCCTTTTTTTTCCAGGGAAGCCACGCAGGCTGCTTGTCCAGTCTCTTGTTATATCAAAACTAAATAACTGCAATACTATTCTGGCTGGTCTTCCGATCCGTAAAATCAGAACCCTCCAACTCATACAGAATATAATGGTTCGTCTGGTTTTCAATCTTCCCAAGTTTTCTCATGTCACCCCACTGCTGCATTCACTTCACTGGCTGCCTGTAGCTACCTGCATGAGATACAAAATCCTGATGCTTGCCTACAAAGCCAAAAATCTAACAGCACCATCTTACATAAAGGCACTAATCAAACCACACCTTCTACTCCAGAGGAACTTTGGACTGATTGGAGTCTCTTGCTGTCTTCTATTGGTGAATTAAAAAATCTCCTCTTTACTCAGCACTTAAGTAAAGACTGAAAGTCCTTTATATAAGAAATGCTTGCACTTGCAGTGTTGTTTTGGACTGACTAAGTTTCCTGTGTGCGCGCACACAAACTGGAATACACTGAAATGATGACTTAGAGCCAGACTGTGGTGCTCAGTGCAAGTTCTCCTCTTCCACATGTAATTTACTCACCAGTTTGAGAAAATCAATTAGCTTGTAAGCATCTTCTCCAGTGGAAAGGTCCAGAAAGTCTCGTGGGATTCTGTAGGACAAGCACGGACTTGGCTGGACAGTCACTTCACTGGTGGTATAACGGAAAGCAGGACCATCCTGATAAGACAAATATACAAAATGTCTCTGTAGGTTATAGTCTGTTACAACATTTGTATCAACAATTTAGTGCCTAAAAATCTGTAAAGTTGGGTTTAGTGTAAATGGAAGCAGGACTACAACGGACAAATCTTAATTTTTTTTAATTACAGGCTGAAATTACTGAAAAAAACAGAAGATGCCTTATCTTCTACAAAAAGACCAAGTTCGGGGGGGATACTGACATCCCACCCAGGGCAAGCTTACATCAGTGCTCTGTGTTCTCCAGGGATGGCTGCTGCTCACTGTCCAGCAAAAGGCATGGTGAAACTAACAATAAAGAAATTGAGTGCCACGATGCCTACCCTGTGATGTACTTGTGTCCCATCCACGGCCCTACTCCCTTGTTTTGCTCTCATATAGGTACAAGAATGGCAAGATTGGACATAGATTGTGTGTCGGCAGCAATAACTGTGCTGTTGGCTATCTACAACATTAATCAAAGAGGGGTAGTTCAGCTATTAAATCAAGCTTCAGAATTACTGTTCTTTCACATTTCCCAATGGCAATATTCCACAAACCAATTGACATTGGACAACTTCAGAATCTGAGAAATCACGTGCTACTTACAAAAGCAGAAATCACAGATTTACAACAAAATGTAGAAAATGGGGAGGGGGAGAGTCTGGTTAACTTAATTTCATTTGTTAAGATATTATAACAATATAAATATATAATATAATATATAATATATATTCCTGCATTTGCAACATATTCCAAAGCAATTTAGGGAAACCGATTAGGTACAGAAAATAATAACAATAATGCAGTGATTTCAGCTGTAACCCTTTGCATAGTAACATTTTAAGTGGCATTTGTGACCGTAACTCTGTACTGCAGTGATACTGTACCCATGTGGTTATATAAGCTATTGATTAATTACCATACTGGATGTCATACAGGTGTTCAATTTATTTCAACCTTTGCAAAGTGAAATTCATCCAGATTCCTTAAATTGTAAAATGATATTAGGTAATCTAGAGGGAGATGTATGCAAATACCTTTCTCTGTGATGCATTTTAATAATCTCCTCATGCATGTGTTGATAAACTAGAGATCCCCTGCCCATCTTTGTTCCTCAACACAGGCTTTTGTACCAAACAATGCTTACCTCATTACTAACCCTATATTGCCCTGCGCCAACTTTTTTGGTAATGTTTTGAAAGGCTGAATGCAAATGAAATTAAATGAAGTTTCATGAAATGACATGAATTACAGTACTGTGCAAAAGTCTTAGGCCGCCTTCATATTTCTTTGCTTTATCATAATACAGTGACCATATATAACACATTTCTGAGGACTGCATTCACTTTGTAACTTGGATTCGTCACTCTACAATACTCTATCCCAATGATCTTCTTTCAAATGTTTGTGAGCTTTCGCATATCTTAGGATTTTTACCCTGTTACACTTCTGAAAAATTGGTTTCTTGACTGCTACACTTCTAAAAAGATGAGCAGTATATTTTTTTATTTGTGCTTTTTACTAAAAAAAAAAAAACAGTGCATCTATAATCCCAATTTCATAGAAATGCAACAATAGCGATACCACCAAAAAGTGGCAACATGGACAGACATTTCAGCACACAACACTTACTTGTCCATTATTTCTGAACTACGTCATCAATTAATTATGTGTTTTTGTAGGATCACTGCACAGTTATAAATGTCTCTCCTTGTGTAAAATGTTTATTATTGATGCTATTGAGAGCATGGTTTGTTGCAGCCCTAACTGTAAAGATTTCATACACAGGCAGTGCTGTACCTGTAGTGTTGTAATGGCTTCTGTGTTACTAGATGCAAGATTGGTTCCAGACGTTAGCTCTTCCCAAGTAAAGAGCAGAGAGTCCGTTACCTCACCAAACGGATTAACGTCAATCAGCCATACGCGCCCCTAGGACACACAGAATAACACTATTGAGACTTCCAGTGTTCAAAACACAAATTGTGCTAATTGTGTGTGCATTATGGCTGTCAAGGCAGACTAAGAAAAATGTACATTTAAATACAGAAGGTCCTATTCATAGTCAAATCAGCTGCAATCCATAGTGTTGGGTATTTATTAACATCATGGACTGCACAAAAAAGAGCTAAATATCTGGGGTCTGCGAGCAATCAAATCACACAGTTTTTATAATACATCTATACTACAATTACTAGCGATAATAACAATGTGCAGTGACACTAAAATGGCCTTATATATGTGCAAGCCCTACGATGGATTGGCGCCCCATCTAGGGTTGTTCCTACCCTCGGCGCCCAGAGTTGCCGAGTGGGCACCAACTGGCCCGCGACCCCGTGTGGATTAAGCGGAAGAGAAGATAATGGACGGATAGATGGATGGATGGATGGATGGATAGATATATACACACACAAATAATAGCAAAGAATTTAGATTCAAGTTGGCATTTACTTCTGTCGCATACTTACAAAATATACGTCAAACTACATTTAACCAATTTGACAGCCTGTGTGTATAACATTATATTATTATTATAATATAATTATAATTTTGTAATTTTAATGTTTACCTTGCTGTCTCTGTAGACATCTATTACAACTGGAAAGGAAAACAAATCACAGAGTATTATTCAAATTGCGTTATCAAAATGAACTGAGATCTCCACTTTACCCAAGGCACACTCACAGTCCTCATTAAAGAACTTGTGCTGGATGTGCTCCCTGAAGAACTGTTGGATGGAAGATGAAATAGTTGCTTGCTGTTTGGAGATGTGTTGATAATGTTGTGTGTAGTCTCTCTGAGATATTCCTGTAAACACAAAGTCAACCTCAGGATCCCACATCTAAATTTCGCATAAGCATTATACACTCATAGAAGACTTTATTGGGTACACCTCCATTATTCTACACTCACTGTCCGCTATATCAGTTCCAACTCATCATACAGGAGCACTTTGGATTTCTACAGTTACAAACTTTCTTTACAAACTGTGTTAGTCCCCTTTACTTTATTTTTAATAGTCAGTTTGCTTTCCAATAAACAAATACAGTCACCATTAGCTTTCGTTTTTAATTAGATTATTTTAAGAATCTGATTTAAACCTGATTTAAGCTTGACAACAGCAAAAACATTAAATAGGCTGGAAAAAGAAGAAACACAACATTTGGAGAGTTTTATACCAATTAGTTTGTTCTCCTTCACAAAGCAGCGGAACTCTCCTCCTGGAATAAGCTCGCTCCATTTCCTTAACACTAACTAGAAAAGATCAAATAGACAAAACTCAGTTGAATAAACACAGCAATAAACAGTCGTTTTCAAAAACCTGTTTAAAGCATGAAGACAGGTGTCGGCACACAGTTTATCATATATATTAAACACCATCAATATGGCTGCGGAACATAGTGGTGTATCACACTGCAATCATATGTCCTGAAACCATTTAAAAGGACAGAAAACTCAGAAACAAACAAAAAAATATATCTGGACGGTTTCCCTTAATGTATGTACGTAATGAATTTATATGCATCTTTTTTAAGTAAAAGACTCAATACAATACTGGCATCTAGTGGACAAAGTAGGACCTGCATGGTAAACAGAAATTATGCACAGATCAACCATAACATTAACCCACCTGTCAGGCGTAGTTAATATCATTAACTGTGAGAAGCTCTGGGCTATAAGTTCTTGTAAAAGTGTTGGCCGCACGAATAGGATAAACACACTATTAAGCAGATGGTATTAATGTTAATGCTGATCGGTAAGAAAATATTTCTGTATACAACAGACCTACTGTGATTATGACATTTTAAATGGCTATGATTACACAGGACATTGTGATTAACACTTCTGTTTTCTTTATGCCATTTGTGAGCACAAGCATAACATAACTAATAATAATATAGACACTCTGAAAATGTACACAAGTGGTCCATTTGCAAACCATTTTCAATTGCAAACAGATAGCTGATTAATTAACAACTGGGGGTTTATAACAAGCTATAAATTAATGGATAAAGTGCCCCAAATTGCTAATATACTGCTCAGAAAAATCAGGGGATATTTCAAAATGAAATATCCCATAATTAAAAACCCCAGCAGTGTATTTATATCAAAACATATTAATTGAGGTGCCATCGCCTAATATGAATAATCACCATCGGCTCATATACACACAGTGTGTATGCATTATGTTTAGTCACAGTTAAGGCATTGCTCTGTTTCTTCTTCATAAACTTGACATCCTTGACACAGACTATGGTGTACTGTAGCGGACTGGTGGTGTGAAGTGGTGTGTGAGCTGCACCTCGTAATTTATAGCTGGGTCTGGGGAGTCATCATTGCACTGATGGAACCTATAAAAGACAGAAGCAGAAATTGAAACATAAGTAGCTATGATTAATATAATAATTAAATAATTGTACATAAGTAACATAAACAGAGGTGACTGGACAGTAAATGTTTCCCCAAACATAAACATTTTAACAACCAACAGGGCATTCTTACGGCTGTGTGAGATCATGGGTGATGAAATCTGAGCTTTTGAAGAGAAGGAAGATATCACTGAGTGTCTGACACTGCAGAGAGCTGTTCAGAGCAATCCAGTTAGCATCCTGCACAGGTGAAAGGGGAGGAAGGCAAAATATACAAACACATGGGTCATTTGTATAAATTCAATGACTGTTTTAGCCAGTATAAATATCCAGCCAACAAGTTAGTTAAAATGTTTAGGATTGCATATCACTGTATAAACAATGGTACTTATGAACTAATAATACTAATACTAAACAAAATGGCTTCGTCTTGTTTTAGTGTTACCGGATTATTTAAGTATATGTTACCAAAGGAATATGTATTGCAGTAAATAAATAGTAAAGCATCTTAAAATAAGCAAAACGCATGGTTTATACACCAATGTTTTTCTTAACAGTGTCCTGCATTGTAGTAGCAGGCATGAATTTTCCTTTTAGTTATCACTAGAAATTCCCTTTCAAAGTGTCTGATAACATACAGCTTTGATATAGTAAGCATGCCTTGTGATATTAGAACATAATCTGATCTGCTTACCCGTGGTGCACTCCAATTCAGTTTAGGAAAGACACAGCCACCCAGAGCATTAACTGCCTCCTGTACCTTTAAATTAAACTCTGGAAATTCTGGAGCCTATAAGCGGTAAAGAAAGCTTTAAATTAAGTTTCCAGAATAACAAGGCTCGATCCACACCTTAAATCCATTTCAGAGTCATGGACAAAACACATGTTTTAGCAATAACAAATTGCAGGGTGTCAACCTTTTACAGAGCTTCACATGTAGACTTTGCTTGAGACACTACCTTACATTTACTGCGATTACAGTCAGAGCACATCCGATAAACAAGCAAAGTCTGAAAGGTCATGAGATCTGGATTGAATCCAAACTTTATAAACCACTAATAATCAAAAAGTCAGTATTCAAAACAAAACTATAGTTAGTCTGGGCATCTGAAGCAAACAGTAAACCATTTTTCACACCCTAGTCCTACATGTATACATTTATAGTACCGAAAAGCAACCTAAATTTGTGGAAAGTCTGGCTGCATGAGTTTTATAGTCGACTCCTGAGTAGAAACAAAAAAAGTTTACACTCACCGTGACCACTGTTGTTGTCTCATCGTCAGACCACTAACAAAGAAAAAAAATTACACTAATTAAAAAAAAAACACACACATACAAAACAACGATGGTATTACATTTTGTAATAAAAATATTATTAGTACTGAAAGTGTGAATATACAACTCCAAAGTTCCAACGTTTCTGCGTTAATGCTGCCATCACACGCCGTCCATTTTTTTTCTTCAGAATAATACCTGGAATTCTGATTCATCTGACCACAATAATGCATTTTTACTGCGTGATCCTAGATGATGGTCCATCCTAGATGCCTCCAAGACCAAAGAAGTCTACGCCGGTTCTGGACATAGTTAATATGAGGCTTCTTTTTTGCCCAGTAAAATTGTAAGTGACATTTGTGAATTCTATATTGAACTCTATATTGCTGTGCTTAACAAAGGTTTGCCAACGTAATCCCTTGACCATGTGGTAATATCAGCTATTGATGAATGATGGTTCTTGATGCAGTGCCATCGGGGCATCAAGGAACACGGGCATTTAGCTTGAGCATGCGGACTTGGCCTTTATATAGTAAAATTTCTCTAGACTGCTTGAATCATATAATGATATTAATGAAAATCCCTCCCAATCCTTCTTTGATGTACCCTGTTCTTAAACATATTTTTTAAATATTATAATATCATTATTATATATCATCATTATTATATCATTTTTCTGTTGCTCATTAAAAACTCAGCCTTTTCTGGATCCTGATTTTGTACCAGATCATGAGTACACTCACCATTTGACATCACCCAATTAAAATTACACTTAATTAATTAATTTTTTTACACTGCTCACAAAAATTAGTGGATATTTCAAAAAGACTATAAAGAGGACCCCATTAGAATTGCAGGACAATCTGATCCTGTCCATGTGTTTTGGCAGCCTTGGGTGACCATACACCCTACTGAACAGTCAACGTGCATCACTCTCATCCAGTTTGACTTGCTTCTGTTCACCCCCATGAATGTCACTTGCTACTCAATCACAATAATTGAGTTTCTATCACATCTGCTTAATCAAACTACAACTTTTTTTTCATATGCTCTTCTGGTGATCTTGTTTAATGAAAAAAAAATCAAATGCTTATTTTTTAACGGTACGGACCGTTAGATGCGTATCAGGAAAAACCTGAAAGCAGAAAATATGTTGCATTGTCACATAAAAGACAAATGAGAGGGAATGAGGGAGGGATGGAGGGAGAGACAGAGACAGAGTCAGTGCTGCTATTGTGACAGGGTGCCACATATAAAACAGTGTGTAGGAAACACTGGCCATACAGTGAAATAACTGATGATTCTCTTTTTTAAATAAAAACATTTTTAATAAGTAATATTTTAACTGTAAAAGTGATTATATAATCACATGTACAGCAGAATTAAATAACACTGATGAGACCAAGTTAAACTATAAAATGGATGGCATCCCTGGTACATGTGTTTTTAGAGGGCATGTCATGCAAATCTCACCTGTATATCGGCTTCTTCCTCTGAGTCACTGTTGTTATTCTGTGTATGTTGATTGTTTTCAGTACTGCAAACATAATCATTTTGTTATTAAAACTGACCCAATTCTGAAATTCTGGTATATTGTCTATTAGGAGTGTAAACTGCTCATGATTCGATTCATGGTACTGATTTCACAATTCAATTTTCTTATACTTTTTTTCATTTCTGTAGGTGCTAACCATGCAAATCCATACACATTTTCTTGAATAAAAACCCTTTAGACCCCTGTAATTAAAACAAATTACTAGCAACATTGTTCTAGCATATATTAAATAAACAAGTGAAAACAATCTATTATTTACATATGAAGAATAATCAATCAATTCAAAATAACTGGGTACTTTCCCTCTATGAAAATTAAGCAAAATAATATTTAGTCTAATGCAAGTAAAAAAAAAAAAGTAATTTAAACGCTGGAGAGAGCACGGTGTATGATTGCACCCTCCGGTGTTCAAACCTGCAATTGCATTTGATAGATAGATAGAACGCATGTCACATTGTCAGTCTCTGTGATGCACACTGACATTTTGCATCTTGATTCATTATACACTCCTATTACACATCATTCAAATGTTCTCACCTCCCTGAAACTACAAGGGTTCCGTCATCCAGAAGATAATCAATTACATTCTGAGGTAGAGGGAGAATCAAGCTGGAAGAGACAAACACCAGTAATCTATTTAGCCATTAAAAAGTGTAAATTGTCATTCATACCATACAGGATACATGATTTACAACAGACACAATGTTACATTGATTTACAGGATTACTTCGAAACTGGTCATACCTACTCCGATCAGGTCAATTCAGCTTAAGCAATTATTCTAATACATGTTTTTGGATATTGCGTGTGTGTGTGTGTGGTGGTTAGTGGTTCAGTGTACCCAGAATAAATCCACATGGACACAGGGAGAACAAACTCCACACAGGCCGATTCAGTATCAAACTAAGGACACTGGAGTCATGAGGTTACCATGCTAACTGCTGTGCCACCATGCTGACCGCATACTAAGGTTGAATGATGCGAAAGATGAAGTTGAAAGCATAGCATTTTACAAAAGCGGATAATTGTGATATATGCGCCTTCTGAGGGGGTGGTTCATATTCATAACAAAAAGACAGGGGGCTTTCTTCAAATGCTAATGAATACAGAAACAAGCAACATTTCCAGATACAAGTTCAAGTATGCGCTGTTTAACTTCCATCCAATCAACGTCTATTCATTTCAATACACGCGGTTTAGATGTACAATATACAGGGTGAGTCAAAAGGCACAGGACCTCCTTTTATGTCAAAAACAAAAGGAAAATGGCACATCTAAATGCAAGTAATGGATGAGGGGGCTTATCTTTTAAGTTATGACCAGAACATGTCCATCAAAGTGGTGACAAATGATGATGGAACTGATGATTGTGATATTTGGGGATCACAGCTGTCGTATCACAGCCATAGACTTCAACAACTGACACCCAGAAAGGCCACAAATTTCACACAGCACTGTTGTATCCCTCATAGCCAAACTATGGATGACAAAGTAAATAGAGACTGTCCGAAGACCACTACCAACAAAGAAACCACAACAACTGTTTTGGCAACCTTTCAGGAAAGAACACGTGTCCTGTGTCTTTTAACTCACCCTGTACAATTTATTTTAGTGCTGCATACGGTTCAATTGAAATGCAAAATGAAAAAATAAGATTATAAAGCAGAAGTTGCATTAAATACATAATAGATGTGTTATGGACCCTTACTGGCACAGCTACACTATATACAGTCAAATGTACTGCTGCATATGTTAGTGCTATTGAAAATCTAAACGGGACAAAATCTAGAATTCAGTGTCATTATTGTTATATATACTGCAATATGGTTTAATGCTTTCGAAATTACAAATTAATGTGGTGTGCTCATAGTTAAACTACGCAATTAATCTGATTTGGACAAATAAAGAAAATAAAACTAATTTAGCGACCATGTATATTTTTGATATTTAAGATTTTTGATTTTACTAACGTTATGTTGAATTTGTAGCTTTAGTCAATGTAACATTGTTGTTGTTTACATGATTAATTGTTACATAGTATAACTAATAATCACTGTTTATTCTGCGCTTACACTAACCGTCATGCTACTTTTAGCATCACAGGCTAAGTCGGTTAGCTCGCGTAAGTTGTTCTATTTCTGAAAATATAAAACAACAATCAAATATTACAATGTATTGCAGCGGTTCTCCTTACCTTTTAATTGTATGTTTTTTAAATAATGGATACCATACAGAGAATTGACAGTTTGCAACTTGCTCTTTCTTCATAATGCTCTGACTATCCAAGAAGGTTCAATAGGCATTAAGTGCCTTACTCAACGTAAGCTCCAATGCTATAGTTCCTATACCGTTTATCTAAACGGTAAATATTTTATGGCTATTTCACATATAAAGTTAATTAAAATTAATTAGATGCACTTTTATTTTGGCGACAAATATAAGCAATGACACGATATAAACCATTTACGTTATGCTGGGGAATAGTGTTTTGCGGCACATCATTCTAAAAACTACAAAATCGACGCCATTTCGGTTCTAAGAGATGGGAATCGATTCCAAGAGTCGAGTTTACACATTATCGAAAGATCTTGATATAGCTTGAGTTAAAATGCCATCTGGAGCCCTAAAAAAGTTGTTGTTAGAGCCCCTGTCAGTCAAATGCCCTTTCACATCTGAAACCTCCACAAACAAGATGCCTTGTTTTACTGTTTCCAGAATCATAAGTGCCAGCATTATTATAAGTCTCCACAATTCAGCTGTCAACTATAGTACTAATTTATGTAAAGTCACTGAACTTTAAGCCTAGTGTTGTTGTCAAGATTGCTAGAGTCAAGACCTAGTCAGGACAAGGAACAGGATACAATGAATGTGAGTCAAGACCAAGAACTAGAAAGGCCAAGACAGAAAATGAACCAAGTTGAAGATAAAAAAAAATACAAATAGTTTGTAATTCACTTTATTATTCCCCATCATGAAGAATAATTATTTATATTAGATAGACATTATCATTTAATTGATAAGACAGAACTTGAGGGAAATGAGGGAAAGCAACTGCTAACACACTTCTTTCCCAAGAAAGGTGAGCCAAAATACGGAAGCAAAAAGCCTACATTAAATAAACTCATGGATATAAAAAACTTAAATAACACAGCCACTGTTAGTGCTAAAAATGGTCTAACACAAAATTAGAAACAACATGATGCATTATCTGTAATGTGAGGTAAACTCTAAATGCTTTTTGTTTGCATAACCTACTACTCTATTGCAATAGCATACTGAATTCATATTTATTATTGCGCTATACCATAATTATACTAATAGCCTAACTTAATAGACCAATGTCAACAATCAGATTTGAATAAAGCCAAAGAGCTACACATTAGTTTCCCCTTATTTTTTGTTTAGTATTTTCATGCATTATTTGTGTTAATAGGCAGTGACTATACAATTATAGTTTGTGTGTAAAATACAATAAAACTTTGGATTACAAAAGTGATTTTATGCACCCATATTGTAAGAAATTATGGAACTGTTCAAGCAGTTCATTCCCCAGTCTCCAATATTGGTAATCCAGTTGTGTCCTTTCAGCCTCTGAAATCAAAATTTCATCCATGTTGATCCAAAGTTTCATCCAAAGTGTAATGTTAGATACCAGAGACAGCTAACAAATGCTATTTTTGACTGTTGCATGTAGTTTTTTATTAATGTTTGAAAATATATATTTTAAATATAAAATTGTACTTCTGTGCGTGCAGGACTCATTGCTTAATATTGCAATATTGTACAGATAGTTATATCAATCATCTACCTATGCAATGTCCAGGGGACGGATATGGCACGCGTTATGTTGTTATGTATGTGGTCAACCATCTCCACACTCCAGCCCGGTTAGTGGCGGTAATGCGCCTAAATGCTGATTTGTTCATCCAAATTGTATTCTTTTTGCCAACTAAAAACAATAAAGAAGAAGAAGCTCTTCATGCTACTCAAACTTGGTTGAACGTTGGACGCCTGAATCCAAACTGCGAACTAAAGATTTTTTAGATGATAGGAGTTTGTGTTTAGATGATCTGATTTTGTATTGCATGTTTAAAATACTAGCGTGTTCCTGGAGTATAGGTTATACAGAGCAAAAACACAATGAGCTGTCCAGAGAAACAAAGTACAGAGCCACACGTCATCAAAGAGGAGGTGAGCATCACCATTATCACTGAACTGTGTGTGTTGCATTATACGCGATCATTTTTCCTAAATACACGTGTGCTTTTTAGGTTATAGCGACTGGGAATTGGGTGAGCCTTGAGAAGACCACGTACGTGGACCCTTTGGGACATACCAGGTATCAGTCATCTTTTAGTAGTTGATTACGGGATTAAATGAATGGCTCCTTTTAAATGAACGAAGCTACTTAGACTGCATTCATAACTCATCTATAATGTCTTGAAAGGGTAACATGTGTAAAGTATTTGGTAAATATTAAAATGACAAATAACAAGTCTTTGGTAGAGTACATGAAGAACATGCATTGTTGCGTTTCCAGTTTAGTTGTGCGGGCCTGATTGTGTAGTTATAACAGTGAAGCATAAAAGGAAGGGTCATATTTGCTTTAATTATTAGTTGGAAGTACTGTGTAATAAATGAATTTTGTTTGCAAAGGGAATTTGTTAAATACAAATGTAAGAAGCAAGGCATAGCCTATACACCCTGTTGCAGTGGTAAAATTTAGCAGGGACCCACTAAAATCCCAGTTTATTGCTGAACAGAATTTTAGGATACGACATACCAAATTCATCAAAGGCTTCATCAAATACTTTCCATAATATCCCAGCATCTTACCAGCGTCTTGAGTGGCTAATGACTTTGTTCAGATTCTTTTAGTATTATGCAGGGAGTACTGGACATCTGCAAAAAAGCTCACGTGAAATATCTCCTGGAAACAATGAATCAAATGTAACAGCTTTTTTCTATAGGGAACTTATGTTTGATACAAAGAGCAAATGATAAACAACATTTAAAACTAAAAACATCGGGAGAGAAAAAATAGAAAAACCTAAAGCTTGCTGTGGCACTGGTATTGGCACCCTTTACAGTAAATCAGTATAGAAACACATTTTGGCTCACTTGTGCTAAATCACAAATGAGAATCACCTGTGATAAACTGTCAGTGCCCATGTGACATTAGTTACCCAATGAATGATGACTTCAGTGTTTTAAAAAGCCACGTTATTCCTTGTTCCTTTGTCACAATGGTGAAGACATAGGAGCTGTCTGAGGACATCAGAAGTGCTATTATTAGCAAACACAAGATCTCCAAAAGGTATAAGACCGTCTCCAAAGACTTTGGTATCCCTCTTTCAACAGTGCGCAATGTTATTAAGAAGTTTGCCAAGCATGGAACAGTCAAGAACCTACCTGGACGTGGAGGAAAGAGGAAAATGGATGAGAGATGTCTCCGAAGGTTGGTGCGAATGGTGGAAAAAAACACCATGCCAAACATCCAAAGACCTGAAAGCCAACATGGAACAGTCTTTACAACAAAAGTGTGTAAAAGGCCAAATTATGCAAATGAGATTCAAACTCAGTTATCATGATTGAGTTGCAAGTGACAAATTCATGGGGGTGAACAGAAGCATGTCATACTGGATAAGTGCCACACATTAACTTTCCAGTAGGGTGTATGGTCACCCAAGAATGCCAAAATATGCTAACAGCAATGTGGCATGGACAGAATCAGATTTACCATCAATAATTGTGGGATACTCTGAACCATGACTCATCAGAGAAGAGGACAGTTCTACTCATCGCAGGTCCAATGACTATACTCAATAGCTCACCTATGGGTTCTATGGTGTTCAGCAGATAACCGAATGCCTGCATAACATTGGTCACCGTGCATGCAGTTCAGCATGATTGTGCCGATTTCATCTCGTCTGGGTGGATATCACAGCAAGACACTGTCCCCTCAACTTTGCAGTGTTGCTGCACCTTATCCTTCTTGCCAATAAGGTCAAGTAGCAGTCACCTCTTGCTGTTTTTGCAGATGGATAACCCTGGCCTAGTCTTCTTTGTACTGTTCCTGTCTCTTGAAAGCGATTGAATAGTCTGCTAATCATGCCTTGGGATGTTCCAAGTGCTATTGCAACTGTTGTCTTTGTTTGATCAGCTTCAAGACGCCCAATAGCTCTCAAAGCCTCACATTCAGGCAAATCATGTTGCAGAGGGCTGGGAAATTACAGGATGCTCGGATAATCCAGCATTTACAGCCTTTTATATAGTGCATTTTCAGTGCTCTTGTTTTTGTCATTTGCATTATAGAACAACTTTCTCTGACTTGTTTGCTTTTCTGATGTGCTTGTTTAACAAAAAATATTAAATGCAATATCATTTTGAAGTATCTCCTATTTTATGTGAGCAATGTATTAGTAGTAGTAATCTTTAGCTTAAAATATATCTTTTTTTTAACCTATTTAAATTTTCATACATTTGGTTCTATTCATCTAAACTGTCCGTAGTACTGTTTGTGGTGTGCAGTGCAACAAGTTTAACAATTAAACTACATCAAGCCATTTAGTCGTGGTGAGGACTAAATAATTACATATAAAATATGTTAGGAAACCGATCTGTTAATGCATACAGAGAATCTAAATTAGTATTGACTTTAAAATATAAATTAATTCGTAAAAACATACCATGGTGCCATTGGAATCTGTACATGCTTCAAGTACCAAAACACAGATCCAGAAATTCTTGCTTTACTTGAAAATGCTTTAAAAAACGGTAAAGCAAAACACTGAAGCATTAACAGCTAGCATTACTGTCATCTAGGAAAATGGCAACAACGTGTTCAATGGTCATGTCCTATGTATGTACTGTGTAGATTCTGTGTAATATTCTTTCACTTGGCAATCTTTTTATACATTTTTGTAGTCTTTACAAAGTACATACAGTGGGTATGGAAAGTATTCAGACCCCTTTACATTTTTCACTCGTTGTATGAAGCCATTTGCTAAAATAAAAAAAGTACATTTTATTTCTCATTAATGTACACTCCGCATCCCATCTTGACAGATAAAAGCAGGCATGTAGATATTTTTGAAATATCACACAAGAATTCAGACCCTTTGCTGTGAGAGTCATATTTAACTCACAAGCTGTCCATTTCTTCTTATTCTTCTTGAGATGGTTCTACTCCTTCATTGAAGTCCAGCTGGGTTTAATTGAACTGATTGGACTTAATTAGAAAAGGCACTCACCTGTCTATATAAAACCTCACAACTCACAGTGCATGTCAATGCAAATGAGAATCATGAGGTCGAAGAACCTGCCCAAGGAGCTCAGGGACAGAATTGTGGTAAGGTACAGATCTGGCCAAGGTTACAAAAATTCTGCAGCACTGAAGGTACCTAAGAGCAGAGTGACCTCCAATCCTTAAATGGAAGAAGTTTGGGCCGTCCAGCCAAACTAAGCAATCGTGGGAGAAGAGCTTTGGTATGAGAGGAAAAGAAGAACCCAAAGATCACTGTGGCTGAGCTCCAGATATTCAGTAGGGAGATGGGAGAAAGTTCCACAAAGTCAACTATCACTGCAGCCCTCCATGAGTCGGGGATTTATGGCATAGTGACCAGACTGAAACCTCTCCTCAGTGAACTTTTCAGTGTTAGTTCTAAGTGGTCTGTGTAGAGAACAGCCCAACAATGAAACATGGTGGGGGCAGCATCATGCTATAGAGGTGTTTTTCAGCTGCAGGGGCAGGACGACTGGTTGCAATTGAAGGAAAGATGTGGCCAAGTACAGACGTATCCTGGAAGAAAACCTCTTTCAGAGTGCTCAGGACCTCAGACTGGGCCGAAGGTTCACCTGCCAACAAGACAATGACCCTAAGCACACAGCTAAAATAACAAA
This sequence comes from Parotocinclus haroldoi, assembly GCA_034779995.1. Classification (NCBI taxonomy): domain Eukaryota; kingdom Metazoa; phylum Chordata; class Actinopteri; order Siluriformes; family Loricariidae; genus Parotocinclus; species Parotocinclus haroldoi. Next base: position 6,107 of record JAUZST010030554.1, on the reverse strand, counting down.
GGAGTGGCTGCAGAACAAATCTGTGACCATTCTTGGTTCAGCAAAAGCCCTGATCTAAACCCAACAGAGCATCTCTGGAGAGACTTGAAAATGGCTGTCTACCAAAGTTCACCATCCAACCTGACAGAACTGGAGAGGATCTGCAAGGAAGAATGGCAGAGACTCCCCAAATCAAGGTGTGAAAACTTGTTGCATCATTCCCAAGAAGACTGTGATATTTATAAGTAAGTTCAGTTTTTATTTTTTAATAAATTTGCAAACAATTCTACATGTCTGTTTGATGGGATGCTGAGTGTACGTTAATGAGAAATAAAATTAACTTTTTTATTTTAGCAAATGGCTGCAATGAAACAAAGAGTGAAAAATTTCAAGGGGTCTGAATACTTTCCGTGCCCACTGTATGATACATACCTTTTGTGTGGAACTATAATCATCAAGACCTGATGATTTTATTTTATACCAATCTATGTAAATATGCAAGGCTCACAAAAATTAGGGAATATTTTAATTTGAAATATCAACTAATTATTGTTATCAGTGTATGTGTGGGGTGACAGTAAAGTTTTTATTCATCTGTCTACAGAATATGGGAAGCTGTGAAAAGAACAACAAGACCAACCAGCACTGATACAGATGGTATGTTTTTATACTTTCGTCAACATTAAGCACCGCTGCTTCACAGCAAGAAAGTCCTGGGTTCAATCCCAGATTTGGGCGGCCTGGGTCCATCCTGTGTGGAGTCTGCATGTCCTCCCTGTGCCTATGTGGGTTTAATCTGGGTACTCCGTTTTCCTCCCACAGTCCAAAGACATGCAGGTTAATTGATTACTCTAAATTGGCATTAACTTGTGTTTGTGTATATATCTGATTAGTCTTGAGATTAACTTGTGTGTGTGTGTGTGTGTGTGTGTGTGTGTGTGTGTGTGTGTGTATATGACCTTGTTTGTGTTGCTGAAATGGTCACTAATGCCGATAGCGACATCAAAGAAGACAAATATACAAACAATAAACAAATCTTAAACATTACACAATGGATGTGTGTATTATTAGTGAAGCTCTGAACTAAATATTTTTGATGTTCGCATGAGAAAAAAATAGGTTCCTAAAAGGTATACGATAACGAGTTTTATTTTAAAAAATAAATAAAATTTTACATTATTATCACTTTATTAAAAATGAACTTAATCATGCACATGTGAACAACGTCACTGCTCGCAAAAATTAGGTCTCATTGCTCATCTCACTGCTCGCATTTTTCATTATGGAATACCAAAATGAAATATCTCCTAATTTTGTTGACCACTATATAATAAGTGGTATGTGGAGGGACATGCACTACTGGTCAGTTAATTGATAATAGCAATTTTTAATAATCCGATTATCTTGTGTGTAGATTTTAATGGTTTAAATTCAATTAACATTTTTCCACTGTTTATATTGACATGGAAAATGTATCACATAAGAGGAATAAAATGAGTTTAATTCTAGCATAACATTGCATACATTTCAAAGTGTGTACATGGAACAGCCCCAGTCCATCTTGCCATGACCTCAGACTGGGCCAAAGGTTCACCTTCCAATAAGACAATGACCCTAAGCACACAGCTAAAATAACAAAGGAGTGGCTACGGAACAACTCTGTGACCATTCTTGAAGGGCCCTGCCAGTTCACCATCCAACCTGACAGAACTGGAGAGGATCTGCAAGTAAGAATGCCAGGGAATCCTCTAATCAAGGTGTGAAAAACTTGCATCATTCCTAAGAAGACTCATGGCTGTACTAGCTCAAAAAGGTGCTTCTACTAAATCCTGAGCAAAGTGTCTGAATACTTCTGACCATGTGATGTTTCAGTTTTTCTTTTTTAATACATTTGCAAAGATTTCTACATGTCTGTTTCTTCTTTAAAGATGGGATGCCGAGTGCACATTGAGTTATAAAATAAACTTTTTTGATTTTAGCAAATGGCTGAAATGAAACAAAGCGTGAACATTTAGAGGGGCCTGAATACTTTCTGTACCCACTGTTTCATGTGTGATCAAATTTGGTCATAATTGTTATTTGACACATTTTGTTGCTGTGAAGGTGTGGGAATCATAGCCATACTGAAGAAGACCCTGCACAAGGACAGTGTTGTGTTGGTGAAACAGTTCAGGCCACCGATGGGATGCTATACATTGGAGTTTCCTGCAGGTATAAGAGTAATATATAATATTATACATACACTACTCACAGAAACTAAGGGATATTTCATTTTACAGTATCCCAAGAAAATTAATCTAAATACATCTATCTAATCTAATGCATCTTTACATCTATAAATGAATCTAAATACACCAGCAAGTTCTGGGTGAGGGGGCTTATATTTTAGGCTATGTCTGGAACATGGCTGCCATCTTGAAAGCCACCATATTGGATCAAGGGCAAGTTTTTCCAATGGGAAAGTGGCTATGTAGCATATTAAAGAAGACCACAATTGTCTCAGAAATAGACTCCCGTGTAACACAGCTCCTGTATCATCGTTTCAGACTTTAACAACCACCACCCAGGGAAAACCACCAATTTCACAAAGCACTGTTTTATTCCTCATAGCCAAATTCTGAAAGCGTCCAAAGACCGCCACAGAAAAAGAAACCTCAACAATGATTTTGGAAGCCTTTTGTGGACTTTTAGCAAAGGCTACCATTATTTATTTATTTATATATTCCTCATGAAATTATAGAGACTTGGGTTTTCTTTATTGTCGCAGGTCTTATCGATGATAATGAGAGTGCTGAGACTGCTGCACTGAGAGAGTTGAAGGAGGAGACAGGATACAAGGGAGAAGTGGTGGGAGTCACTCGAGGTATTCCTAAAGTTTTTGGGTCACGTGTAGAATATGTAACCTTAAAAAAGTCATGGCTTTTTTTGTATACTTGTACATGCAGAGCTTAATTTCTGCTCACTTTTTCTCTATGGTTTGGTCAGTGACATGCCTCGATCCAGGCCTGTCTAACTGTACCACACAGATTGTGATGGTGAACATTAATGGAGATGATATTGAGAACATAAACCCCACTCAGCAGCTTGGTGAGTGTCTACTTATAATGTTCTTATTTATGTGATCATTTATACGAAGGTAGTAACATGGTGTTTTCTTTGTTTTCATTTAAGGTGAAGGAGGTAAATTGGATTCCCTTTAAGACATGTGCTTGTTACTGCTGTACTTGTGTTATGCTCTTTTTTAAATTGATGTTGTTGCTATACAGAGTTTGTGGAAGTGATTCTTCTTCCTCTAGATGAATTTCAGAGGAAAATTGATGGTGAGTGTTATTTTGTGGCTAAAGTTAGTAATCGTGTGGCTGAGGTCATTGTTGAACACACACAGCTGATTGTCTTTCTTATTTTGAAGTGTAAACAATGCCAACCATGCATATTTTCTAGTACGAGTTTTTAAACAAACGTCTAGTTTAGTCCCCTATAATTGAATGGGAATTGCTAGGGAGAGAGATTTAAAATAATATGGTCTATTAATATATTCGCCCTATATTAAATAGAGTTTAAATAAAAACGTTTAGAAACGTTTTTTTTTTTTGTTTGTTTCTGAAGAATAGCAATTCAGAACAATGTATGTTTTTTTGCATACGCAAACACGACGTGTGATTGTGAGCTCTGGTGTTCAAAAATGCAGTTGCATTAGATGACATCATCAGTCCACAATCTTGCATCATTACAATCCTAATTAAACCCCCTAAATACCAGTGTATTTAACAGGTTATTTGTGTGGTTGTGTAGCGACTTTCTTGTTCACATCAGTAGTTGAATGAGTGATTTTGCTTGAGTGAATGTAAAAGTTTATTATACTTTACCTTCTTATGCTAGTAGGTACTGTATGGTTGTTTTCGAAATTGCATACTGCATATGCCTAAAAGTATGTAGCATGCAGTAACCCACAAATGAAAATCTCTTATGCCCTGAAGATAACCAGATGATATTTTACTCTGGTCAGATTGCAGGGGGAGCTAGCTTCATTGTGTACCGCATCCCATTAACTCTGAGTATAATTATAAATAATGTCTTGGGATGTCTTCTTATCAAAATGAGGCTGTTAAGATTTGAGGTAAATAGGCTGTAACTGGTCACCTGACAGTGGCACAGTGGGTAAGGACAGAACTTGTTACTGTACTGCATGCTACATATAGTGTGCCATTTCGAATACTAGCTTTGCATCTCTGGCAAAGTTGTAATGTTCCTAACTAGTGGTGCTCTGCTCTGTTCTCTGTTTATAGAGTTTCTGAAGAAGGATAAAATTGTGGTGGACTCCAAAGTGTACATTTATGCCATGGGAATGTCTCAAGCCTTCTTTAAACCTAATGAGGTTCCTATGCTCAAACAGTGAGGCCTCCAGTCCACGCACCTTGTATTGTAATGGTATAGAAAGAACCATGAAAAGAAAGCAATGCATAATACAAGTCTGATGCTGCTCATTGTGTTCTTCTTGTACTTAAAAAAAAAGCAAAGTACAGCTTGTGCAGGTATTTTCATTGCCACTCGAGTATTTATAGCACTAACAGAACTAACTTTTCACACCTTAAAATCTATAAGTATTGAATTGGATACTCTATTTAATAAAATGTAATGAAAAGCGACTAAAATATGGGAGCTGTACAAGCATCCAGCTTCAGGTTTCTCTATTTTCATTTCACATGATGCGTTAAGGAGTGATTTGTTTCCTTTGCTGCTTAACTTGGGCTGCACTGAAAATGTGTACTGTGACCAAAGGCTGAAAGGCTGATAAATTTTTTTGTTACTACGTTTCAAAGCCTGGAATGAACTGTAGCTCACTGCTCTATTTGGCTGCTGCAGCAGCAAACAAGTGCCAGAATATGCACTTATGTTAGAGTTTTATTAACTTTTAACTAATAAACTGCCTGTCGATATGTTTGTCATCCGTTTTTGTTCCACATAAAGTATTGTGTAGTTTATTGTCTATTTGCGATTGTTGAGGTTACTCGTAAGTAAACAGGTATACAGTAAGTATAGTACAGTAAGTTATCTGTCAGAAGCTTCTGGAGTTTATCTGACTGGTCTGGAAATGTAGTTCATTTAGTCATTGAATACGTTTGTCTTTTCTACAATTGGAATTGTAAAGAAACTTTACAGAGAAGGGCAAGCTATCTCTCTGAAAATAACATACAATAATATTAAATACCATTATGGCATACTAATTACCGCAAATAATACCAGAATTGATTAGTTTTTAATGTAGCATTCAGTAGTGTTTAGGATTTTATCTCTTTCTTTTTATTAAAATTAACATAGTGTGGCATTTAAAATGCAACTATCAAAAAATACCTCAATATTCAATTCCTAATGAAGTGACTTATATTCATTAGTTGCAGATGCTTACCACAAAAAACGCGTGGAGTTTTATGTGTACCTGTTTGCTGTCTGACTAGTTATATCTTGTAGCTAGTGTTTATTTTCTATATTCTTGTGTTTTGCTAGAGGCATTTATAGAAAAATGTAGTATTTCATTCTAAAATTGTTACTGTGGTAGAGCAGAAAAATTATTATACAGTCGAATCTGGTTAATGGGACCAGCCTCTTATTTGGACCGAATCCTAAAGTACCGAAAATAATCCTATTATATACGTGTAATGTTTAAAATTCCGATTAATCGGACTAAAGAATGTGAGAGCAAAAAAGAAAAAGAAGCCACAAGTCACCAGTTAGAGCGGATGCAAAGCGGATCAGCGAGTTATGGGAGGATTCCTGGGCTCCCTGGAAGAATTTATGCTTTTATCAAAGGTCAGGAAATCCGAAAAGCAGCAGACAGAAAACTAGCAGGAGGTGAACACGCCCACCACTTTCTTGATTTTGTTCAAGTGCTTCCATCAAGAGAACGTGTCAGATCACACTGGATAAGTTCTTCAAACGTTGACTGGAATTTAGTAAGAACTTATTGATGTATTATGCTTCACATGCTGAGTACCTATACATCGTTTCGAAAAACTTGTTTGCAAATGTATTTTTCAATTAACAAAGTTTGTTAGCAACAGTAGTTCTTGTTTGTACGTTCGCTATACGTGTAAATCACACAATAAAGGTTTAATAAACATTTAATATGT
>JAUZST010030543.1:0-29293 GCA_034779995.1 Parotocinclus haroldoi | reverse complement strand
ACAATATTGGTTGATTCTTTGTTTTTGATCATAAGAGTCATATTAAGATTAAGAATTATTTACTAAATGACACAGAGCTATTACCCCACAGTTAAAAACATGGAAACTGGAGTACTGGAGCATGGATTGAATACGAATCTGACCTAACACTCTACTAATATCACGAACCTCCCGTTTCTCTCATAAAAAATAAACAAAAAACATTTCTTTGTGGCATGGATTTCATTAGATGCAGCAAGCATTGCTTTGGCATTCTGCTCCACATTGATGTAACTGCATTATGGAATTCCTATAGATGATTCACATGCACGTTTGAGATGTGAATCTCCCTTTCTACTACATGCCAAAGGTGTTCTATTGGATTCAGAAGTCCACTGAAGAACACTGAACTAACTCATTGTCACATTAAGGGAAAGCAGTCTGCTTGGTGCCATGGTGCATTATCATGCTAGAAGTAGCTATTAGATGTTGATTAAATTGTGGTGATGAAGAACAGCAAGATCAGCAACAATACTCAAACAGACTGATAGTTGCTTGGTATTAACGGCCCCAAAATGTGCCAAGGAAACATTCAACAACACCAGCCTGGACTGTTGACACAGGATTCATGCTGTTGGTGCCAACGTCTGACCATACCATCTGTGTGCCTCAAAATTGAGATTCATTACACAGTGCCTAATTGTCCAGTCTTCAGCTATCTAGTTTGGTAAAACTTTGCCCACTATAACCTCAGCTTTCTGTTCTACCATTTGTGGTCTTCCGCTGTTGTAGTCCAGCTGTCTATAAGATTGATGTGATGTGCATTTTTAAGATGCTTTTCTGCTCACCAAAATAGTAAGATTGGGTTACTGTAGAGTTACTGTAATTACAAATAAGCCTTTCTATAGTTTGGCCATTTTTGTTTACTTCTCTCATCAACAAGCCAGGGCGACATATTTTATTCATGAATATGGGTGTACTTCTGATCAATTCACAAACAATCACAAGAACAATCGCCATACTTTACACTATGTATGGGATCCCCCCCCCCCAACCCACACAATTGCAACTTTGTTTTGTGTAAACCTTGTGAAATCTCAGCTGAAAAACTTTTTCATTTGCCTTTGGCCTCTCGGTCGATTCCCTAATATATATCCTCCTGACTGTATCCTCCACACTCTGTTATACAGTTTGGTATTGATTCTAAAATTGGTTCATTTTTCTTTTACCATGCACTGCTAGTACTGGAATCATCAAAGATGAGCTGTTTTTATTCTGACGTAATCAAAACCACTACAGTTGAAGAATGACATCACTTGAGTGACTGGATATACATGAGCAGGTTCATAATGTTATAATAAAAGGACTAAGATTACTTATCCAAATCAGGTGTAATACTGATTACATTTTATTTATTGCTCAGACTTTATCTAGTATTATTGTATTATATCACTATTGTTATTTTTACTTTGATGTTGGGTTGTTGTGAGCTATAATGCATAAACACAGTTTTATATTCAGTGGGTATGACAATTTTGTAAGCACTTTGTTTATATGCACTGCTAATTCATTTCCTAAACTGCCTGTGACTTGCTGCAGCTCTAGAATTAACAATATAAGAAAAACACCTTAAAAATACACCCACATACTGTATTATCACATCTTCAGCAGAAAACAGAACGTATATAACATAGGACAATAAACATTGATTTGTGAGGCAACACGGCACTGCATACTGTCAGCATTATGCCCTGACTCTATGTCTAGTGGCTATATCTAAAATCAGTTCATTTCTATTGATGCCCTGTGTCTGCCCTTTCATAATTGTGTTGCAGGAGCAGTTACAATTACTCTTTGTGGCTCAAAATTATATCTACTTCAAATATATTTTGGAGGGAATTACAGCTTGACTTAAGGCTTTAAGTCATGGTACTTAAGGAGGAAAGATCATATGCTTGGTCTGTGGTCTTTGCAGAAACCACTGGTTGGGATTGGTAGCATTATCATGTCATACTAATTTGCATACAACTGAAAAACCATAATTCAAATGGCACACTATGACCTAACTCGGTATTGTTTGTCACTCTAGTCATGCTTATACATATGTTTATTTGATTCTATAAGGTAACTTAGCAAAATCTATAAAAGGTTGTTTTTGGATGATTACAGCATATTGATATCTAATACTAATTCCACTTTGCTTTCGCTAAAGAGGCTTTGTAGTTTGTTTTAAAAATGATCTTCCCTCCAGACAACAGTTAAAAAAATAGAGATTCAAACTGATACAATACAAGCAATTGTGGGTTAAGGGCCTTGCTCAAGGATAGCTGGGCAGAAGTGTAATTTGAACTCTAGACCTTGTGGGCTGCAAGTCAGAACCCTGACCACTCAGCCACCACAGCCCACTGGAAGGATGAGTAAAGCGGGTCTTTAAATTTACTTGGCAAGCTTTGCAAATAATCTGTTGGCATGGAGTATATGTCTGATGATAGTTCTGGAGACTTGCCATCCAAACTCTCCACCAGTGATCCTTGGGGATTTATTTTGCCTCTCTTACCATATCCTTAACTGTGTGTGGGGCCAAAAAAAAAAAACATGGATCCTCCCCCAGGGAAGTTTGTTTTCATTTTTATGTGATAGCTACGTATTAAGTGACTTATTCAAGTCAACACAGTTTTTTTCTTATTAGATTATTGTGTGTTCTGTCACCTCATACACCAGTGCAACAGGAAGCCATGGATTATGGTTTTAAAGGTCCTAGACCATGAACTCAATAATATAAATTGAGCAAATGTGCAAGTTACATTGCATTTCTTAGAGTTTCTAAAAGTGCCAGTCATTACGTCACATGATGTTGTTGTTAAAATGAATTAGTTCATGTTCATTAGTTCATTAGTTCAGGTGTTTGTCGAACTGAATTTAGTTCAATAAAATGTTCGATTTTTCTAATTTCTTTATTGCGAGATCAAAGTCATACTCATCTTACTGTGCCAATAGTTTAAAGGGACTGCATGTATCAAGATGTTTTAGGGGTAAAAGGGTTTAAGGGTGTATTTTGAAGAGTCCTGGATGTTGTGATGTGGCTGCGCTGACCTTATGTGCTTAACAGACTTCAGAAACTAGGTTTAAAGCAAACAAATGGCCATGTCACAGACAACCTTCTCTCTCTTTAAATCCCATTAACACATAACAACAACTCTAACTGATGTATGTTCTCTGCCTAATGCATTCTCTCCAAGTGATGCATGCTCTTTCCCTGATGTTTGCTGTCTGATGTTCTCTGACAGATGCATGTTTTCTGAAGAACTGATGTCCTGCAACTCATGCATGCACTCTAAATAACGCATGTTCTGTTATTGATGCATGTTCTCCAACTGGTTCATGTTCTTTGTCTTCTGTTTGTTCTCTAACTGATGAATGTCCTCCAGCCTATGCATGATCTCTGAATAATGTAGTTTCTCTAATTAATGCATATTCTGTAACTGATGTTTTGTCTGATGTGTGTTCTCTAACCGATGTATGTTCTGTAACATATATGTTCTCTAATTGATGCACATTCTCTGCCTGATTTATGATCTACTACTGCATGTGGTATAACTCATGTATGTTCTCTAAGTGAGGATACAGGATTAAGATAATCCTAGTGCTTAGGATTTGCTTACATACAGTATAAATGTAAGGATCTGCTTTGAAGATGCTGTTTCCCTTGGCCAGCAACTAACATAATAACTTAGCAACCACGCTGTCAAGATAAGTGGGGTTGACTTGGCTAGTCATGACCAATATTCCTTTGCCCCACAAAAAAAATTCTCTTCTTTTTTAGCTGTCTCTAATCTTTTTATTTCTATCTATAGCAAGATATTTTGCCACTATTTTGGCAGTGCTTGGAGAATCAGTTTTCAATTTTTTTCTCTGTCATTGAAGTGCTTTTAGAAGATTTATTTTATCCCTATAAATAGTCATTCCATTCTGTTAAAGCACAAAAGCATTACTAAATCTTCATATGTAACATTAGTGATTCTTACATATCCAATTCCCACTATTATGAGAAATTTAGCATTACAAATTGTAGGCTACAAATACAGACATTTCAACATGTTAAATGCATTTATTTTGTATCTGGGTTTTGGCATCATACAAATTTGATGTGCTCTCTCTTGTCTAATTTTGTATCTGGATTATATCCTGAAAGGTTTGTATAAAATGCATTTATACCTGATGGTCAACCGTGTCTACCGTCAACCAGATATGGGAGGCCATGCTTTCTATGTGTAAAATCTTTTATTTGCAATATATTTGATTAAGATTTTATCTAGTCTCAATAATGTCCTTGAACTACTGTATGAGAAAGCACAAAGTTCTGGAGTACATGCTTAAAAGAGAGATGCTGTTCAAACATTTTAACAGTAGTGATGCTGATTGAGGCATTAGCAATCAGGTTCAAATACCATATATCATATATCAATATATCTTATGTGTATTTACACCATTTTATGTGACTTAATGCAATCCAGGTGCAATAATGATACTCGCTTATCACTCGATAAGCTACCACGATGAAACGGCCTAGAGTTAATGCAGTCTGAAAAGACTGCATTATGTCTATTAAGTATTGTTATGGCTTATTAGCCAGCCTTTGTAATTATGCAATATATATGGTTCATTTTAATTGTTCTGTGCTATAGGCTTTGTCTATATGCTTGTTTTTGCAACCCATTTTCAGTACAACTGCAAAGTTTAGTTTCTTCCAATAGCTAATAAATAAATAAAGAACTTCGTAGAAGATTGTACAAGGCTGACTATGCTGTGAAGAAATGGAAATTTATATCAGCAATAACTCCTTATCCTAACAACAATATGGCTTGTCCCTTAGCTTCCTTTAGAGTGTTTTCTAGAAATTAGCTCAGGGTGATTCATTATTCAGTGGTTATCAGGAGTGGAGCAGAAAAAGGCAATAAGCAGGAGTGAGCAAATGCATTTGAGAATGAATGAAGGAGGCATTGGACTCTTGAGCGGGTGCAATCTTGTTGAAAAATGACATAGAAAGAGACTATTTTCTATAGCGGTGGCACTGTGTGAATCTGTACACCTGCAGCTCGTGGCTTAAATGTGGAGCATTTCAATTGGGAGTCGTCATTCAAATATAAATCAAACATTTAAATGCTTGTCCGAAGTCCATTCACAGCTTCTCTCTAAGTGACCTGAAATACAGCAAATACTGCAATTTCTCTTTTGACCTGAATATGGCACTACTGTGTTTCTTTACACTACCATGACATCACTTTCTGAGCGAGTTATGTTAACCTTACTTACCCTCATCTCCTGGCTCTCCTTCTGGCCGTCCCAGGCCCAGCTGCGCTTGGTGAAGTAATTGACAGTGGCAAATTCGATGAGGGCAGAGAAGACAAAGGCGTAACACACTGCCATGAACCAGTCCATGGCTGTAGCGTAGGCAACCTTTGGTAAAGAGTTTCTGGCACTGATGCTTAATGTGGTCATAGTCAGAACAGTTGTGACACCTGAAAACAAAAGATATGGCAAACATCTCAGTATCTATACACTATAAACTAAATACTGAGAACATAGAACATACACAACCTCCCAGTAACCTCTGTTCTGTCGTAAAGACTGTGTAAGCACATACTGTTCAAATTAGCTCCAGATTATCACTGTGTGTACTTAAATTTCCCAGAATACAGGCCGATCTCCACTGACCCAGACTATGCCAGTGTAATCCCACTTAGCAGCTTTTAACTTATTTCAGATGACAAGTCATGAATGAGTTTACATTGGCAGTATAGCATAACCTCCGGGGTCCCTGCTGTAACTGTATTTGTTCCATGGCCTTTTTGAGGTCAGCATGGACCACTTGAGAAAAATATTACACAACATTCTGAGTACTGACATAGTGCCAGTACTGCCACGGTGTATACTAGTCTCTGACCATCTGTCAGGACACCTGTGATGACACTATGGTGGGGGGTTTGGAAAGAGCAGTATCATTGAGCAGTGGTACAGCAGCATTACATAATTTCGAAGGGCAGAATAAAGAATGAATTTTAAGAGACATAAAGTTAATTTAGCACTGGTGTATATAAATGAATCCATGACTAAAGTCTAGCTGAACATAGACCTGAAGGACGAATAGACACACACATGTAAGTCGATGGTAGATTTAAAAGGAAAAAGGGTGATTATGCCTGCGGAAGATCTTTAAAGCTGTAAGGAGATTAATAACACTACAAATGACCCCATATATTGTGATGGATAGTGATCAGCATGACAGTAAATGGACAGCCTCAATTTATTACACCCATAGAACCTTTGGATGGATGGATTCACAATCATCTTCTCGTGTGAGCATGGTGGCAATGTAGATCAGAGACAACACAAAGAAGGAGGTGAAAATAAATCAAATAGCAGTGAGAATGTTTCTAGGGGGAATTGTAATAAGTCACTTTGCAGTGGCCCAACACCTTTAATCATGAGAATAGAATTTCAGAAGTGCAAAAGAACGAGAGAACAGTCCAGAACCGGTGCCCATCAAAGCAGATAAGAAATGATTCTGCTTGGTTTGCTACCACCTGAGTCACTGGTAGAGTACTGTTGTTCAGGGGATTTCAACATTGTATTGCTGTGTAGGGAATTGGCTTTGCAAAGTAAGACATCAGAGATTATGTGATCATGCATGGTCTGTCAGTTACATGTTGTTTTACTCATGGGAACAGACAAAAACAGTACTATTGATGAACGGCTTAGCTATCAGGAACATACTGCATTGTTAAGGTTGTTAAAGTCGGGAAAGACATCTGTAATACTTTGTGACCATAAAATCAAATAAAGAACAATTAAATTCTTTTTTATTGGGAACACAGCAGCTATGCGCAGTGCACACAATGCTGGTGAAGCCTCTCATTAAATTTTTCCATGAATTCTTATCTCTATTAGGCAGCGGATGATAAATATATGCAGAATGTAGCAAAGAATGCCACTTGAGATGCTATTGTGTCAGTAAAGACAGTGGACTATTGTTTGGATCATGCTCTGTAGCCATAAATCACACATTACACACAGGATCTTTCCAAAACAGGATTATTCATGTGAAATGTGGGGTCAGGCCTATCACAAGAGAATTCAAGACGCTGGCAACCACCAGGGCATGAATGATTAATTACATATCAAATTCCAAATGGTGTTTGGGAATAGTGATGGGAGCCTATTAACGTAAGCATGAGGGGTGCTTTAAAATTTACAATGAGTGTTTGTCCCCAATGATTGGAAAGTAGTCAGAAGGTCGGGGAAGAAAAAAAAAAGACATTCTCCTTGAGGTATGCGTGACCTCAGCAATCGTGGAAATTCATCTGCTAGTGGGTATTGAGTGATGGGACCTCAGAAGGAGGAAAAACTGGCAGGAAGAAAAGGTTCTGAGTCAGTCCTCGGCTGAGCCAGGTGTGGGGGACTGATGTACATGACCTCCAGGCAGCTAAAAGAACAGTCTAACACAGCAGCGTTTCCCTGACTGACTTGCGGCTTAAAGCTGATGCACTGCTTCATCACAGCCACAGACAGTGGTAGAGCGAGTTATGCAGAATACTAATAAGACTGGTGCTCTGCACCTCATTAAGGTCTAAAGATTGGAGCATAGCAACTCGTCTATACTGGCTGTCGGCTTGTCGGGGCATAGCTGAAGACCTGGGGATATCTGATGATGGACTTCCGTTTACATTACTCGCATTAACATTTTAATCACAACAACAGGTTCTAAGTAACACTGCTTTGTGTTAAAAAATTGTGTTTGAAAATCTGACAATAAAAGCTTATTCTTAATAATTGGGAATTGTTCCATAACTTCCCAGATTCTCTGGTCCCTTGCATGAAATTGCAGGTAGTGTTTACATATAGCCATATCTACATTAAATAATCTCCAGATTAGCCTACTTAAAAATATCTGCTCCAATGTATATACTATGATAATTGTTGTTCTGATATATTGTTTAGGTGTGGTTCTCACTTTGGGGGCGTGGGGGTGGGGGCGTGCACAGGACTGCAATGGGGGCAGGGCAATCAAGAAAAATCATGGATGCTAGTCCATGGATTCTTGCTATTAGTACAAAGGTTTTGAACCCATGATGCGACATCAGTGCTACTATATAAATGTCCAAAAACCCGTGGTAGCGCCATTGACTCTAGGTCTGCATATGCACGACCTGTAAATCAGACATCGAAAATTCTTCTATTCTCGAAGATTCTTGCCTCATTCTTCCTAGTACCGTTTCAGTGGGTGGTGTCGGTATGGAGGGGATTGGGGTACTACACTGAACAAGATTTTGGGTGGCAGCTTGCAAAAGGTTGAGAACCAATGGCTAAGGGAATAATGAGTAAAAGTAAACGTTTATCTAAAACAAGACATGAAATTAGCCTACAGCAGTGTATGCCTACAAATCAATTTGCATAGATTCAAGGTAGTGACTTGTAGTGTGACTAGAATGAAACTCCTCCTCAGTAAAATACATATGAAACTCTGCCTGGCAAAAAGTACCTAAAGGACTCTCAGAGTGTGAGAATCAACCTTTGTTAGTCTGGTGAAAACCCAGATTGGTGGAGTGCTGCAATGATTGAGCTTCTAAAAGTTTCTCACATCTGCACACAGGATTATTAGATAATTGGTCTATATGCTGCCTCTCTAATCAAGCCAGCTTTAAGAATAGACAGTCTTATATTAAGAATGATGGAGGCCACTGTGCTCTTGGGAGCTTTCAGTGCAGCAGAAAACTTTGTGGCCTTCTCCAGATGTATGCCTCCACACTTGCTCTACAGGCAGTTCTTTCCTCTAACCAACTAAATTTGCCACAGGTGTAGTTCAGTCAGGTTGTCTAATAGAAAAAACAGATGTCTGTATTATAAAAAATCATCATACATAGTATGTATGGTTTGAAATGTAGCCCTTTCTTTATCAAACCAAGTTAGCATCCAGGTTGGCCAACTGTATCTATTTACATAGAAGCACTACATGTCATTTTAAAATAACCAATCATAAAAACAGTAATTTGTAATTTGTTAACTTTAAAACAGAGCTACCAAAAATGAACAAAAGCAAAAGTTACCAACAGCGGGTACTGATTTTTTATTGCTTTTAATAGGACACACATTTTAAACAAAAGAACTACTGTATTACTGTATATAGGAGAACTTACAAATATTTGCCCTTTTATTGCCAGCAAGCTCGCACAAGTGCTCATCTCTACTGACAAATGCTTAGACTAATGGTAGGCATTTAATGAATTCTGGGTTAGGAATGAAATGCTTTTTGCATCATGCAATGACAAATGATTGAGTTTTAATGATGATTTAAACAAAACCCAACAAGTGACATCTGTGTCCCAGTGGGTTCCAGATAAATAAAGCTCATGACATGTAATATCATTTTTCTCTATGAGGATTCCAATTCATTTGGACCTTGCCCTTGGAGTACAGCAAAGCCTCCCGAGTGTTATAACTGCTCATTGTTTATGCTGCATTGTTGTAGCGTCTGGCACTATAACAGAACAATTTAATTTGCAGGGTGGTAAAATATTCAAAAAAGCGATTATGTTAAAAAAAATAGAAGATGAACCTTAACATAAATCATTTTCAGTGCAGTGTGTCAAGCCCTAGTTTCATGGTTGGAGGGGTCAAATAAAGTCAGAATAACAGTTTTCCAATTTGCGTTTAATATTGAAATATTAACTTTTCATATTTTTTATAATGCTTTATAGACTTTCAAAGCACATTTCAATATTTTTTCATCTACTCTGTTCTGTCTCAATTTGAATTTGTTTGCCATCAATAGGTATAATAAGAATATGAATCGTTCTTATTATTTTGACCAGTCTGCTGTTTATTGCACACTACACTAATGTTTTCATGGTGCACTTGGCAGGATAAAGTCCGCTTTTCATCTCATGCTCTAGCCTTAAGGAATAAATTGTCAACAATAGTAAACACCTTGCCAAACTTAGCTCAAGCTCAATAAAATCCCATAACTCCAGCTGCCTTAAATCTCTTGCCAGACTGTGCCAATATATTAGTATTTGCAAGGTTATCTCCCCCATTGTATTCACTTTCTAAAGTAGTGCATCTGTCTCACTTTCTTCAACTTCACCTCATTCAAAGTTTAGGTCCAGCTAATCTGAAATTAATTAGGAGCCTTTGTGACTATCGCAGTAATTATAGGTCAATCCACTGGTCCCTGCACACTTTCAAAAGACAATCCATCTCTGTCTGAACCTCTAGGCTGGCCAGTCAGCAGTTTTCCTACTAAACATTAGCTGTCATTTATTTAAATACCGTCCAAATGAACTGGTGCCAAAAGAACAGAGTAAAACCCTCTCTCAAATGCACTTTACGATGCCTGTTGTTGTGAAGTTGTCAGTTAAACAGCCAGTTTCCAACAACATACAGTATGAAAAATGGATCAGTCGCTAATGTTAAGCAAATTCCAAATTAGTGAAAAGACGAAAAAAAAAATAATACTGCTCACCAAAAACTGTTCGTGCTGGCACTGACTCTCTGTTAAGCCAGAAAGAGACCTGGGAAAGGATGACTGTCATGATGCAGGGCAGATACGTCTGGATCACAAAATAGCCGATTTTCCTTTTCAAATGGAAATATGTTGTCATCACCACATATTCACCTGAAGAAAGGGAAGCAAGAAAGAGAGAAAAGAAAAGAGATACATTATTAATGGGACCAATATCATGTCTAGACAATGCAGAAGCATTGATGAAAACTTTACTTAAGAACGTTAATACAGATGGATAAAAGGACAAAGACAAAGCAGTGCCTGTGAGCTAGAAGAATAACTGATTGCAACGCTAGAGAGCATTTTAGGTGCTCAATCAACATTTTAAATAAGTACTTGTATGGTATGAATACAACAAATATTTTAAATAGGACTCCTTTGAACAAAATTCCCAGTAATAATTATTAGCATTAAGTATTTTGTGCATTTTTCCTCTAAAACACAATAGTATTAAGGATAGGTGGAGAATACAATTTGACCCCGAAATTTTTTTTTTTAGGATTAAGCTAATTATCTGCAATGAATCACAGCATGATGGTTCGGTGCTCTGCAGTTTCAGAAACCTCTTTGACTCTGTATGTTCTCGCTAAAGTCTCACTGAGTCGAAGGCATGAATCAGGTAAACTCCTGTCTCTAAAGTTTGTGTATACATGTGCTGGTAGTTAGACCCTTAATTGGATTAAGAGGTTAAGAGAATGAAATGAATGAATGAACTGCAGAAAGCTTTCACAAGGGTGTCAATAGTGCCAGACTGACTACTGTGTATATAGTTCTCATTTAGATAAGTTTTGTCTAAATATAAATCTCTTTAGAAATCAGTTTCAACGACAACTTCATCTGAGTAAACAAACAGGATGATTTTTTGATTTTTTTTCTTACTAAATGTCTTAGTTTCTCTCTTAAATGATGATATATTATCCTTTGAGGCTTGCACATGACCAGAGGTGGCTTGATCAAGTAGAGAATGTGTCCTCATATCCCTCCTCCATCCATGCTGGAAGGAGGGAGGCAATTAAACTGACAAAACTGAGAATAACAAATGTTCCTTGTCCCTGACAACAAACTGAGTGGACCATTTATCTTTTCCAGCTCTGCCAAAGAAGACTATAACAATGGGATCAACCGGAGGCAAGTTAATGCAAAGCGCCACAATCATCATAGCCTATTTAGACAACGGGCGTGTTTGAATGCATCTGAGGAGTTGCTTACTTAACCTCCAAGGGTCAGAGCTTACAGCCTATGAATAAAACCTTATCAGACTCCCCTTCTTAAATAGGTGTGCAATGAAAAAATAGACCCCAAAACCTATTTCTCCAACAAACGTAGTGAAGTTTGGATTAAATTTTGCTCTCACAATGATGTGTACCCTTTCAATACTCCTTCAGCTTTCCAGGGAAGACCAGATTGACTTTGAAGGATCCTTAAGTCAAAATAAAAGGCACAGTTGTAGATGTTTGGCATTAAGGAGTTGTGAGACCTCATCTGAATCAGAATTTATGATCAAGTGAATGACTGATCAAGCACACATCACCACTTGTATATTTGAGGCCAATTTAAGGAAACCTTAGGCTTGGTTATAACTTGTCAGATATAGCTGCCCCATCCCCCTATATACCTGGAATGGCTCTTATCTGCACAGTTCTCAGAAGCATTTCCACATTAGAGAGCCAAAAAATTTGAGAGAATTTCTGCCTTGTAATTTAAAAATTCATGAGCAGCTCAAACCTGAGTAAAAGCACAAGCTCTCTGATAAATCAGCACTGCTTTGGGCAATCTCTGCTGTTGAGTGGACACTTCCAAGACTCTCCACCCCATAAAATACGTAGCATCTGAAAGGTTTTAACCTCTCAGTGACAGATACAGTATGTATGCCTCAAATGAGTGCTGTGGTTTTCAATAGGATTGCAGAAATGCTCTTTTTTTGCATCTTTAATTTATTTCTTGTCAATCTTTTTCGATCAGAAGTGTCCGGGGAACATGAAGCACAAACGCCCTATTCCAGCGTAAAACTTACTAGGCACACAATCAACGAGCCTTTCCCTCTGCACCAAGGCCGCAGTGGCCCCAATAACTGCAGCAGAAAGCAATCGATGAGCTTAGTGCCTGCATAGGAGGCTAGATAAATTACCTTGCAAACGGACACAAATGGAATTTGTAAGCATATTGGCACAAAAGGAAAGGAATAAAAAAAAGGCAAGGGAGTGAAAACCTATTTATTCAGGATGTGTGCTGCTCATAACTCAAAAGGAGAGTTGCTGTGAAGGGAAATTTTAATAGAACTGCCATTTTTTTTCGTACTTTTTTGTAATATGACTAAATGTGGTTTGTTTGATAATTTGTTTATTACCACATTAGCGTTGTGGCTATTAGTGACAGGTGAAATATATCTGATTATACTAACAGTAACACCATGAGCAACCAGTTGTGTCAGTCTTGTGAATGTGGGAGGCAACCAGAGCACATGGAGTAAGCCCACAAGGACAAAATGTTCTGTCCACACAGACCGAGTCTGAGGTCACAACCGAAGCATGGATCTTTGAAGTTGTGATGAGACAGTGGAAACCCTCCCACCATTGTGCCAACCAACGTAAGTTATTTTTATTCCTATTTTGTCTATTGATATTGATCTGTAGCATTCCACATAAACCAGCGATGGAAACAGGTTCAAAATGTATTTTATAGATTTAAGAATTTTACAAAAGCATATGAAACATGACAAATGCTAACAATGTAGCTTATTTATGTAGTCTTTCAATTATAAAACAGTCTTAAGATCATGGTATGCATGTTACTGTAGGCTACCAGTGCTGGAGCGGATGGTCTCTTTGCCTATGATGTGACCCAGCAAGTCATACTGGTTGAGCCTGGAACCATCAGGAGCAACAGACACGGACCTCTCATCATCAGATGTCCAGATATAGACCACCTCATTGTTGGTGTAAGCATCTGAGAGAGAGAGAGAGAGAGAGAGAAAGAGAGAGAGCAAAGTGAATGTATTGATTTTCATTACTGAACATTCATTCATTCATTCTTGACTCACTCCTTCAGCAGTTCATTAGGCACACATCCTTGTTTCTGCACTCATTGTCTATTTCATCAGCTTCACTTACCATATAAAACTTTGTACTTGTATTTTGTACTTTTACAGACGAATACAGACTGTAATTTATATGTTTTTCTACTAACTCTGTTCGTTCCCTTTACTCTGTTCTCTAATGGTCAGGAACCCCATAAGATAACCACAGATCAGGTACAATTTGGGATTAGGATCATTCTCAGCACTGCAGTGACACTGATGTGGTGATGTTATGTTAGTGTCTGCTGTGGAGAAATGGAAAATGTATGGCACGCCCACCACCTCACCTTGATTGGACCAGCCCAGGGGAGATTGATCAGGGAAGCTACAAATAGGCCTGTGACAACATTAACAACTTAGATTACTCTGTACATAGTCTTTCTAACTATTATTGTTTGCTCTATGCAGGAGACAAAAATTGATAAAGCAGCAACACAAAGGACTGGACTGTATGGCAGGGAAGCCTCGCTGATGGACCATCTTAAGGACAGAAATGGCGAATGTCCTTGAATGAACAAGTCAGAGCCTTGACCTAAATCTGATGGACCTAAGAGAGAGCAGTCACTCGTCACTGAACATGGAATCTTGACTGAACTGGAACAATTCAACAAGGATGAATAGTCAGAAATCTCTCAATCTAGATGTGCAGTGCTGTCAGAAACATCCAAACAGAATAGTGGTTGCAAACTAAAGAATAACGGTGGCTCTATATAGCATTGAAATGTTAAAAAGATCTAACTTGTTATTGCATTTTCTTTTTTAAAATACAGTGTTTCGTACGTTTTTCTTGTTAGTTAGTTACTGTATGTCAACATGTGTCAAAATAATAAATGTTAACGTGAACAACATTAGAAACAACATTACTGCAAAGGGGCATGATGTTTTTAATCCTGCTAATATCTATTAATCCACTCAAACCACATCATTCTGGTATTATATATATATATATATATATATATATACCAGAATGATGCGTGTATATATATATAGTATACAGAGTATATACAGTATAAAGAGAGAAAGAAAGAGAGAGAGACAGACAGACAGACACACACACAGATAGATAGATAGATAGATAGATAGATAGATAGATAGATAGATATTACTGAATAAAGCTTGAAATGCCCAGTTGTATGGCTATGTTGTGCCACCACACAACTGGTGGAATAACTATGAGAAATTATACAATATTTCAACCAATATTTTAAGCAAGTTTAGACTAGTGTTAAGATAATAATCTTTGTATTACATATTAGAGATCACTATAGAAAGTGTACATGATCAGAGAGAATATTGTTATTTTGACTTGGAAGATCATTACTTAAACATCAGCACATAAAAGTTAATGCCACTTTATATATTATAGATTGCAATTGGGAATGAAATGTGTTACTAGAACTTCAAAACAAAGACTGTAGCAAGTGGCAGCTGCCTGAGTTTGCACAGGGTCTTATTTACAGCCAGCTGTGGAGCTGATGAAAGTGAAAATGTCAGCAATGTCACCAGCTTTCAGTAAATAGAATCAGGACCGCCATAGTCCCTTAAAAAAGCTGAAATACAGAAACAAACAGTAAAAAGTACATTAAAGAGGATAAAGGCAAAAATAAACCTTGATTTTAGGATATTTTACTATTGTAAATGAAAATACATAAAACACCTTCCGATAGTGGCATAAAATTATTATGCCCTTTTAAAATAGTCAGTATATTTGTATTAGTACACAGAGTAAACCAGTAATTGCCCAGTGTGGGTGGGTCCTTAGGATAACTAGCTGGTGATTAAAAACCCCAAAGAGTACACCAAAAGTCAATTAGCATGGAAACTTCACATGGGTGGTGAAAAAGACACTCCATATAAGAAAGCACTCGAATGAACTTTGCTGATGCTCTGTCATTTTACTTTGTCCTTAAAGTGCATAAATGCATAAAACAGCCAGATGATGTAATCCACAACTAACAGTGCTCGTTTTCTGGCTACTGTTGACTTAGGCTCTATGTGGACTTCAGGACCATATATGATTTGTTTTTCATTACCAAAAATATTATTCGTGGACACAAAGGGCATGGTGGTGACATTTATTTTTTATTGGGAAGTGCACTTTAATAAAGTCTGTTTTAAAAGGTTCTGCCTAAGTGGTGTCTGTAATTTTTAGGGTTTTTACAAATATTTTTATACAACTATATTTTTTATTAGTGGAAAATTTCGACTTTAGAGTTGCTGGGGTCAGTTTGCAAATTAGCCTTCAAAACCAACGCAAAGTAGAATAAATATATAGGATTGTGATTCAGCCTAAAAACATCATGACATGATATGATACATGACCACTTAATTTATTTTCTATACCCCTAGAGACCTTTCTGAGACAAACCCCAGCTCTATTATTTTATTTGTCATGACATGACTCATTACTGAGCACTTTCACGTTTTTTTTTCTTTTTGTAAATATAATGGAGTTGAAAGATAAACTTATTATATGGAAAGTCTCAAATAATATAAGTACTAAATTAAGCAGATATACTTGATACATAAATATATGAATTGAGTAAATGTACTCTGTTATTGTCCACCCCTTAATATACAGTATATAGCTCAGAACATAATTCAACAAATACAAAAAGCACATTACACAGTAAAATGGTGTCATTTTTCCATGATGCTGAAAATATCTGCCTTATACTGAATCTGCTTCTTATATTATATACTGGTTTGACCGAGATTTCAGAGATGAGTAATATTTAAAGGTTTTTATACCTATAGACTTTCAGCCACTGGATAGAAAAATACTTTGCGGACTGTGGTAGCCTAGCGGTTAAGGTACTGGACTCTAAACCAAAAGGTCCAGAAATCCCACTTCTGCTGCCACAGTTGGGTCCTTGAGCAAGACCCTTAACCCACAACTGCTTGGATTGTAAGACTGTATCAGTTGTGAGTCGCTCTGGATAAGGGCCGTAAATGTAAATGTTAAAAAATAATTTTCAAGCGTTATCAAGTTAGCCATCTTGTATGTCAAAAATAAGTCTTGCCTTCAATTATGCACAGAATGTTTGATTCACAGCAGGCTTTTTGTTTACATGAAACTTGAATTGATTTTTGACTACAGCAACAGAGTATTTCTGAAAGAAGGCCAAACCTAACTCTCTTAAGTGTTTCAGATCGGTGGGTTTGGATTTATTCAGACAGGCTGAATGCTGCATATGAAAGCACACTAAAGAGTAGGGGCTGGAGTAGTAGGGGCTAATTAACTGTGTAGAGGCAAATGCCTACTGCTGGGATTCTGATTCAAACATTTCACTGGGAATTTAGTACCATTTATCTGCAGGCTTATGAAAAAGTTTGGGCAAACCCTGGTAAAGTTACATGTTTTTTTAATTATTCAACCTTCACAGCAAACGTCTATAGTGGATATTTCTGCTAACCATTAACCTGACTGAAAACATTACGGGAACACTAGTGTATCATTTAGAAATTTGCCACACTTACATTCGGCAAACAGCATTAAAAAGTCCCAGAGGTGCCCTGTGGCTGGGTGAGGCATCACCCAGAGAGGGTGAGTATAAGAGAGGGTCTGAGGGAGAAGAGGCCAAGCTGGGGGATCATCCTTTGGCACTGAAACAGCATCATGGTCAGGTCATGCTTAAGAGTCTTGTGTGGATGAGGTTAAAAAGAAATGAGCATATGATTTTATTTGATGAAACAAAGATAATCAGAAGAATGGGGTGAACAGAAAAATGTTAAACTGGACGAGAGTGCTCCACATTGACCCCAAGACTGCCAAAACACACTGACAGTGATGGGGCATGGACAGGATCAGATTGTCCAGCAGTTGTTGTGGGATCCTCATTGTAGTTTTGTGAGCAACGTATAATGATTATATGATTTCTTATTAAAACTACTGAATTCAATTTGAGAAACATTTTCACTTCGTGATCTCAGACCTTTGGCCCCCACTGTACATAAATTCTGAGTAGATTATGTGCAGGATAAGACAGCACACGGCAGGAATAAAATGTATATTAATTTTCCAAGCATTTAGTAGCACTTTCACTTTCATGTGTCTTTCAAGCTCCACTGAACTCTTGAGAAAAAAGGGTGAGTTATCCCAGGAGTAACTATTCCTGCTCTGCTGGTTTATCACTTTCTTAAGGAAACAATTACGTGCAAAGGGATTTTTTTTCCTCATCACGTCTGTTTATTTCAGTACATTTGCTCCCATATCACTGCACAATTTTCTGCTGAGACAGAATTAAATTCAGAACAGCTAACACTGAAAGCATATTTGTTGCCACTAAGAAACAAATCACAGATGTGAACTCAAGTTCAATTATTATTGTTTTAATTATAATTATTATTTTCATTAATGGCATGTAATTTGCTTTTAGATTTGCAAGTCTAAACTACAAATGAATCCACAGTTAATCTAACCAACTATTCAGCTTGGTTAGCTGAAAGAAAACATGGTCCCAACAAGTATGGTCAGTTGAAGAAAATGGATTATTAAAAATATTGGTTGTTCCCAGTTAGCTGTCTAATTTTCAGTTCAAAACCAGTGCAAGTATAATTTGCAAGGTTATACATGGAAAATAGCTGGCTAGACCAACAAAGACATTAAAGTGTCAGGATATAAACATCAGAGCTACTGTATATGCAATAAACAAATTGCGCAACGATATAAACAAAATACTGGCAGAAACAAGCGACAATGTTTGTAACATAACGCTGGATATCAAAGAGATCAGCTGAATATAATGGGATTTACATATATAACAGCCAAACCAGCACTTATACCTAAACAGAAGAAGACAACGAGGGTGGTTGGATTGGATGAAGTGATATTCAGTGATGAATCACAAATCTGCACTGACAAAGTAGATGGCGCTGAAACATTTGCCTAGTACTATTTCAATGAAACATTGATGATGCCTGAAGAGAACAATCAAATTTCCCCACTCATTGATGGGGTTGCATGTCAGGTAAAGGACCAGAGAAGATGGCAATCATTACCTCAACAGTCAATGCACAAGTGTACATTAAAATTCTGGACACTTTTCTTATTCCATCAAGAGGAAATAGGTTTGGTGATGATGAAGTCATTTTTCAGGCTGATAATGCATCTCGCCGCAGAGTAAACAGTGTTAAAGCTTTTCCTCAGGAAAGGAAAATCAATTCAAGAGCATGACCAGTCTGTTTTTACAAAAAAAAAATGCGGTGATTGCATAATTTCTGCCACACCTAATACATCTGAACACTGGACTCTACTTTCACTCCACTTTCTTTCTTAAGAGTAGTCACCTACTGCCATGTCTTTCAGGTAGGCGGTTGATAATGCAGTCATGGGAGAACATGTTAACCTTTCCATAGACATTAATTATTGAGAATTGTAAGCCGATGTCAGCCAAATACACTGTAATTAGGCAGCTCGATGAGTAGCACCGCTGCCTCACAGCAAGAGGGTTTCGGGTTCAATCCCAGGGTGGAGCGGCCTGGGTCCTTTCTGTGTGGAGTCTGTATGTCCTCCTCATGTCTGTGTGGGTTTACTCTGGGTACTCAGGTGTCCTCCCACAGTCCAAAGACATGCGTGTTAGGTTAATTGGTGTCTCTAAAAAGTGGCCCTTAGTGTGGATTGGCGCCCCATCTAGGTGTTGTTCCTGCCCTTGCACCCGTGTGGATTAAGCATATAATAATGGATGGATAGGAATTACTGTATATTGCATTACATAACACTGTTATTCAGCTGAAAAGAGTTCAGTTGAACCCCTGCTATGTGAATGAGCTTTGTTTCAGTAAATATTATGGTATTCGGAAATGAGCATTGAAATTTTCAGGAAAAAATCCTGCATTTTTTAAAACCCCACTTGCTTCTTGTGAACTGTAGATCAAACTGCGCTTCATCTAGCACTTTCCTCATGTGTACTACCATGTGTTTGTGCGTGCTCCCAGTTGCTGTTCATGTTCGAGTGCATCAAGCACATGCTTCTCTGAGACCAAATCACACCCTCAAGGCAGTATCTTTGTGTTTCAGTGTACTGGCTCCTCATTGATTAACAGAGCTTTCCTCAGTGGTTTGAACAATCCAGTATCACTGACTTCTGCAGTGATGACTATGAGACTCATCTCTTCAAACTATACCGAGCATAATACCTATGGCAACAGGGCACCCTACTATGATAGCATGGGGTGATTAAGCAAAGCAGACAGTTAAGGAAGTCATAGCACCTGTGTGTGATTAACGTACCTACTTATCTTCCTGCTGTGAGTGCGAGACAAAAAACTGGCAAGCAAAGTGCACGACAACACTGTGGACAATGACATGCAAGCCATTAGGAGACACCCTGTGTGGGTACCTTTGGCTAAAGTATTTTCGAGTTAAAAATAAATGATCGCATGCATACCAGATTCTTGCCTGTTTAATGTCAACTTTTTGATCCCCAGATCTTTCCTCTGCGTTTTTGTTCTGCTCATTGTACACACGGATTGCTTTATTAGCAACACCTCTTTGTATGCAGTTTCACTTACCATTGAGACGCACTTTGTAGTCCTGCCATAACAGACAATGAACCCTTTACTCCTTACTTTACTGTCCTTTAATGGTCAGAACCACCAGCAGTCAGGTACCATTTGGGTGGTGGATCATTCTCAGCACTGCAGTGACAGTGACAGTGTTGCTGTTTGCTAATATAAGTGGCTCAGATACAGCAGTGCTGCTGGAGTATTTAAACACTGTGTTAGGTCACTGTGCACTTTTTTTTAAGAAATCATTTTATTAGAACAATCATCAACCATATTTTTTCACCTTTTTGGTGGTGGCTGTACATTTATGGTTGGATGACTATTTTAAATCTAGCACTGACAGAAAATAGGGGCTAAAAAACTCCAGCAGCACTGCTGTGTCTGAACCACTCATACCAGCCAACCAACACCACTGGCATGCCACCGCCATGCCAGTGTCACTGAGAATGAGCAGCCAACCAAACAGTACCTGATCTATGGGGGCCCATACCAATAGAAAACAGAGTAAAGGGAGATACCAAATTATATAGAGAAACAGTACACGAATATGGTGGGACTGTACCATATAAAGTGATTTTATAAACTTTATTTTACGCTCCTACAATTCATTTTATGTGTACGTAGTATTAAACTGGGGACTTGACTTGAATGTCTGGGTTTTTAGACCAGCAGGTGCTGAATAGAGATTATTCAAGTACTTGCATCATGACACGTGCAACTGTCTCTAAGGATAACGTTGTTCGCTATATGTAAAATATAAGCACCTGTGTGTTAAAACCGAAAGGATGGAAGTCGAGGGTGTAATTAAAGGTAAGAATCCATTCAGAAGACTATCTACATCTGCTATGCTACACTTATACACACTCACATATGCTAATTTCTCAGGTGGAATTTTCAGAAAACTGCTCTAGCAGGCTAGCGGTTTAAACATTACAACGAAGAGCCCTGACTGCAACTAAACCACCACAAGAACCAAGCAAACCAATTAAACCTTGAAGAGGGCTGGATATGTTTACAGAACAACTTTAACTGCATGCACTGCTCGGTGATTTCACTTTGTCAGTAGGCGCAAAGCAAGCTAAGCATGTGCAAATAAATATAACATACTGTATGCAGTACGTACATGCAGCAGCAAGCGACAGTTTAACAGAAAGAGGGCAGGGAGGAATCTTCCTGACACCCACAGGCTGGATGCAAACCCAAAGCCTATAGTTGAGTTTAATATTTTAATTATGACCTAATACGTTTTTTTTTCTTAGCATTGTTATTAAATACTTGACAAAATAGGCACTTCAAGTAAAGGTCTGCAATAAAGTTTCGATACATTTCACTCTTACAGCACTTTCTGATTTTACTGCTCCCATCATTATTGGCGTGTTCCAATCAAGCCAAAAACACACCAACCAGTCGTTTGCTTTTGCTGATTTTGAACGTCTAAAGAGCATTTGAAAAAAAAAAGGACCTTGTGATTGCTGAGCACATTTTGACAGGCGGTGCGAGATTAAATGGAATAGGGAGTGATTAGGGAATGAGTGAATGAGAGGGTACAGGCACGGGGAGGGAGGGGGGGAGGCACGAGGGAGCATGCTCATAATTGTCAGTCACTAACAAAAGCTGCTAATTACCCGCTGATCGTACAGCGTTGGCTGTGTAAAGGAGCCGATTGTTCTTTTCAGGCGATTTCCGATGATATCCAGAGGGATCAAATGAGAGCCCCTGCTGTGCCGTGCCCATCAAAACCAGAGTCGATGGTGGCAGGGGAAAGGTGCAGCTCAGTATGTATCAGTGGAACTCTTTTGTTTTATTGCCTGGAGGGATGAGATATTCATAGAGACATGACCACTGTGTCACGGTGAGCTCTAACAGCTGTTTCTACAGGTTCTCACAAAAGTGAGTACACCCCTCATATTTTTGTAACTACACTTCTCACAAATTCAGGGCATATTCCATTAGGGGATATTTCATTTAGATTTTCATTGTTTTTGAGCAGTATACTTGATTATATCTTTTCATTGGACATGGGACAACACTGAATATATGATACTTTAATACAATGTAAACTAGCTGGTATAACAGTGCCCTCAAAACAACTTAACATGCAGCCATTAATGTCTAAACCGCTAGCAATAAAAATGAGTACACCCCTAATTGAAAATGGTCAAATTGTATCCACAGTGCCAATATTTTGTGTGGCCACCACTATTTTGCAGCACTGCCCTAACTCTCTTGGAGTTCACTAGAACTTCAATGGTCGCCACTGGAATCCACTTCTGGTGGATGTTAGATACATTGCACTCCTTCACCTTCTGTTTCAGAATGCCCCACAAATGCTTAATAGGGTTTAGGTCTGGAAATACGGTTGACTTTTGCCCTCAGTTCCTTGAGCAAGGAGGAGGTTGTTTGGAGGTGTTTTTGCTGTCATGTTGGAATACTGCCCTGTGGCCCAGTTACAGAAGGAAGGGGATCGGATCATGCTCTGCTTCATTGTGTCAGAGTACAATGAACAGTTCCCTCAATGAACAGTAGCTCCCACAGCATGTAAAATATAAACATCACCACCTTAAATTCTTCATTCTAATCAGGGTCGTGGGAGATCCGGCAGCACATGGTGCAAGACACCACAATCCTAGACATGGTGCCAATTCATCATAGGCCACATACACTCGCACTTTATGGGCATATTAACCTAAAGCATGTCTTTGGACTGTGCGAGGAATCACAGCTCCACCTGGGACTGAACCCAATACTTTCTTGCTGTGAGCTTCTACCCACGAGCCCCCTATTCCAAGTGGCTACAAATAACATTAGCTCTGACTAGAATGTTGATCACTAGCTTGTGCTCCCTGGTTGCCAGTGTGCAACTGGCACACGCTTGTGTGTCTGACTCTTTAGCCAAGGCACAGAAAAACCTGAAGCAGGTACTTCGCTGATTAGTGATTTTGTTCAACTGCTAGATACAATATTTATGCATGATGAAACACCAGTGCAAAGGGCGATGTCTTTGTCAAGACCTTTTCACTTAATGGGTGTGAAGCGCTTGTCTGGATGCATAAAAGGAATGTTTTAGGAGACAAAAAAAGAGTGATATGACAGAGCAAAAGTGACTCATTTTGGAGAGAAGAAAAGGTTCAAAGGAATTACAGGGAATTAAAATTTAAGAATTGGCAGTGAAGAAAACAAGAGTGATTACTGTTGAGAAGAAGCATGGCTTAAAGAAAGAATGAGAGAAATTGCATGGAAAATTGAGAGGAAAGCATTTTTGATTTGAAAGAAAATTAATTAAAAAAAAGAAAGGAAAAGTTTAGAGATGAACAGTAGAAAGAAAGCAGAAAACATGTATGTATGTACATGTAAAATGCTAGCAATAGCACTATGTACTGTATATGGGATATTGATATGCATATTTGATTGTTTACTACATAAATTATTTCACCAGTGCATTGATTTGTTCATTGCCACCTTAACACGCTTTCTCTCAAACACAGAAAACACATTTATAGAATGTGTGACAGTTGTACAACGTGAGCAGGTATTTCAGAAGAGAGCAGGGTGACGCCTGCAGAAAATCTGAGATGTGCATGATGATGTGAAAAACTAGTGCACTGAACTCTGGTGGCTGTGTTGCAAAGACAATGTTTCTCTTCTGGGGTATGCTGCACTGCAAATATGCAGTTCATTTAACTTGCTTGCTTTCTGCCACAAATAGAATTAATTATGAATTAGAAACTAATATGCAACACTGAAGTAATTTCTCAAAGTAACTAAGCAAGAGAAAGATAGGTTAAAGTAAAATATTATACACATATGAGCTAAGTATATACTAACCATCCAGTCTTTCAGACACTTTGTAAACTTTGCTGGTCACACCACTGCAGTGGTGTTATAGCTATTATTTAACGCCACCTCGCTGACTAGACGGCCAGGTTATTACGCCCTCCAACCGGTACCAAGTGACCAAACGACCTGATACGCATGTCTTTGAACTATGGAGTACCAGGAGTAAACCCACACAGACATTGGGAGGACATGTAGGACCCAGACCACTCCACTCTGGGATTGAACCCAGGAACTACGTGCTGTGAGGTAGTGGTGTTACCCACCAAGCCATCATGCCATATGTACTAATGACCCTACTAATCTTGTTCATCTCCAAAATTAGAAATCTCTGAATGGGTTCTCCCTACAAGTTTCATTTCAGCTGTGGTGTCAGAATTACTTGAGACGTGTAGTAACGAAAAACAACAATGTCAAGAAGAAGAGGGGAGAACATGGAACCTCCACACTCCACAAGGGAGAAATGGGAATAAAGTCTGGGATTTCAATACTGTACTGCGTTACAGTAAAATTATGTGAGTTTGACTTTTCTTGATGAGGTGCATCATGATCTGTAAAAAGAAAACTCATTACCCCTGTAAGGCAACACGTATGGGGCACACTGTCAGAGCAAGTACATTTACATATAGTCGTTTATCAGACTCGCTCATATGGAGTGACTTTCAACGGATATAGTCTTGCGATCTAGGTATGTGTGGGTTAAGGGCAGTCAGCTCAGTAAAGGAGGGAATTGAACACTGGACTTTCTGGTGCCTAGTCCAGTATTTTAACCACTAGGCTTCCAAATAACTAACTTTCATGAATTATCATTTCAATGTCACCTTACTTGTGTTTTGGGAATTTAGGTTTCAAATTGTGTTACACTTACATCTTCCAAACATCCATTGAAAAAAAACTGTCCCATGTGAAATCCTTTAAATTTTCAACATTAACTTGAATTGCTAGACTGTTTTATAGACCCAGTGTGCATCAGGATGGATTAGTACTATCTCTGTATGGCATGAGTAATACCCAACGTCTGTCTTTTCATTTCATGATGGCACCCGTATTACCAAGTTAGAGCCTTCAAGCGTGAACTCGTGCGTTTGTCAAGCATAGCTGAAATGGTGCCGCATGAGATCTGGTGTTGAGGTTTTTTCGTGTGTCAGAGCAAAATAAAGAGAAACCAACCATGAAAATGGGTAAAAAATATAAGAAATGACACATAAGAGCTCCATGAATGATGATGAGCAATAACTTGCAACCTTTCAAAAATTTATATGTTTTTATAAACCAAAAGTCATTTATATTTCATGCTGCACATGCTTATATTTTGATAGGATTGCATATCATACCGATTAAATAGATAGCCCAAATCATAAGGCATTAACTTTCAGAGGGCATTTAATTACCATGCCTTGAATCACAGAGCAAAAATTGATCCATTCTGTAGGTAGTGACAATAAGTAGATAATATGCTTCATTTTATTAGTATTATATTATGCTGAAAATCTGGTGATCATGTGATCCTGTTGCCCTCGACTGTCCATGATCATGACGTATGCAAAGGTTTATGATTATTCTGTTAATGTGGTTGTTATAAGTGCTTCTGACTGTGACTGATTAAGACTGAATAAGAATCAGGTCGATGAACGGCATCATGCAAAATCATTAGTCGAATCATTAGTCTCTGCTGCGCAACTTTAAGTTAAGTCTCGAGTTTATGGCACGCCAGAGTCATAAAGTCAAAGCCTGGAGTCTCCAGGCAAAAATATTAGTTTGGTTTACTTACTATTTACTGATATAGTTTTGTAGAAAAAACCCTACTAAAAAATGTAAAAGTATAAAAAATATAGAGAACATATATTCTACATGCAGTAATTTTGATGTTTAAGTTAAACACGGAAAACAACTTTTGAGGTTTTGACCTGCAGTTTGTATAACAAAAATGCTACTGTATGTTTTACCAGAATTGAGTGGATAAAAAAATGAATGAGGAATGTCACTCATTGTTTACTAATATCACATTTTATGCTTCAGATACACGATCGACCGGTGCGTTGTGTAATACATCATCATGTAACACTGCTACATAAAAAAACAGAAGACTGACCTCAAAAGTTTGGCTCCATTTTGTGAGAAAAACCAAAAAGGTGAAATGCAATGTGTGTGGAATGTCAGTTTTTTACAAAAGAGGTTGCACCTTGCACATCTAATTCACCAGTGTGATGCTAGACTTCAGTAGCGTACTGTGTTTGATCGACTGCATCTCCTAGTTGCTTTAGCCAGCTCCATATACAGGGCTAGCACCTTCCTAGTGTATTCAGTACAAAAAAGGCATGAATATATGAATTATTAATTATAAAATAGATTATATGTTTTATCTAAACATTTGCTACCTTTTTACAGAATTTTGGAATTGATCATATTTAGAATCGGTTCATGAATTCAGAATCGATAAAAGGATGACCAAACCCTAGCAGAGCTTTAGCCAATGTACCATCACAAAAGCACATTATTCAGTGCTTTATTCAGCAAAAAAGTGTGTTAAGATTACAAAAGCGGCAGAAGGCAAGACATAACTGTTTTCATTAATAACATCATGAAAGACACTGTGCCAGTGTCAAATGGTTAAAACTGTAGAACTCTACTGAAAACTGTAGCATCTAATTATTATTATTGACAAAATCCCCAAAAATATCGTGATATCATTTGTTGTGAATATCGCACACCCCTACTAGCCAACCATTTTGCCCTGTGATTTTAACACTCTATTTACTTCATGTAGGGTGACTTTGAATCCCTTTACTCATTATTGAGTTGGTACTGCTTTCATGTAAGTCCAGTTGCAGCTGTGAGTCGCCATACCCAGATTCAAAGCATTCCTGTTAAATTAGTACACTGAGTGGTAAACTGGAGGAGTTTTATTACGGATTAATTGTCTACGTGTAGTTAATTGATGAGATTGCTAATTGATATCATACCTCATACCAAGAGCTAAATAGTGAGGTATTGTACTCTCTAGAGTCTACTCCTCTATCTCAGTAATTACCATAAGGAGCAGATTGCTTGTGAATCAATAGCACCTAAAGACATGTTGTGGGCATCTGGAGGCTGGTACTTTTATATGAGTATACAGTTTACAGCTCTAGACACTCACTGATCATACACACAGAGAGAAATATACGTACAGCTTCCAAACTTGAGAGGACAATCATGGGCATCCATGGGGAAATCTTCCAGATGCATGGGGCATTCAGCATGAATGGTTAATCTGAAAATGAGAGACAGAGATTTTAAGACTAAGAGAGCAAAACAGATTAAAACGTATACACTGTCACAATTAACTCACACATCTGGACAGGTAGCTATGCATTTGAAGATGGGTATTAAATATTAAGATATAGGAATAAGCCTCAGAGATGTGTAATTATTTCTGAGCCCCCCCAGTTCCAGTACACACATAAGTCTTTTGCGTTCAAACTCCAGTGGAAATAATAATAAAAAAAAACAACAACTGTAATGTCTGTTTAAATAAAACAAAAGAATGTGACTTCACAAAACTAAATACTGTGACCTTCACAGTGGAATTATTACTAGTGAAACGCATAATGCATTCTAGTATCATAGCAGTTCAAACTCGCCTCATTTAGGCATTTTCACATAGGAAACAAGGAAAATCCAAACCATTTTCTTGATCAAGATCAGAGGGATTTGTCTGCAATTTTCGAACAATATTAACATTTCCTGTAGCTGATGGCCAGTCTTGAACAAAGGAGAAGGGTTTGAAAACATAACATTCTGCATTTTTAAGGATGCTAGCAACTCTGACTAAGCATTAGTTGATGGACCTCTCATTTCATACCATTTTAAAATGTCTCAATACATTTATTTATTTATTTTCTTTAGAGCTATCCAGGCTCCAAACCACAATGCTCATTCCATTGTGCTTCCTATTTGAGAAAGTGTACTGTACTACAGTACAGCATAAGTGCACGTTTACAGTAGCATGTGCAACTAAGCAAGACAATATATTATAAATACACAAGACCATTACAAGACAACGAACCGTAAATACAGGGAGGGGAACAGTGCAGTTAGCCCCTTAAGTAGTGCAGGTGCAGTTGTGTCCAAAAGATCATTAGGACGTTTAGAAGGTTTGTTTGTCGTTGCTTACTGGTATCAGTGGCCATACAGCGACACATACAAGGTTACATCTATACACAAGTTAACCTGAAGACCAGTCATTCATACATCAATGACAATTTAGAGACACCAATTCACCTAACGCACATGTCTTTGGACAGAAACCGGAGTACCCAGAGTAAACCCACACAGACACAGGGAGGACATGCAGACTCCAAGCAGAAAGGACTCAGGCTGCTCCACCCTGGGATTGAACCCGGGACTTTCTTGCTGCGAGGCAGCGGTGCTACCCACCAAGCCACCGTGCTGCCCTGTTTAGAGAGTAGAGAAAAGAAAAACAAAACCTTACAGACGCATCTTGCCACCTCCTTGATGCATAGACACTGTAAACATAGTGCACATATTTAAAGTATGTCTTTAAGGTAGAAAACAACAAATCCTAGTGCAATAAATCCAACAACACCTAGCTCATAGAACAGCTCACGAAACAGGGAGCAATTTTCCGTTAACAAAACTGCAAAGAATTTTAACTGCATGAAGGAAAACAGGATCTTTCTTTATAAATGTCACTTTTACAATCCATATAATTCATGCCCAACATCATCTCATTAGCAGGAACAGATGACTTGATGTTGCTCTGGGGTTCACATATCAATAAATGTGCTTCATAAAGACATAAAAACTAGTTGGGCAGGAGGTGTTTATCTATTACCACTTTAATGATGTTCAAAGGTTAAGTGTGATTAATGCAGAAAGGGTTTACAAACTTTTAACTGCATTACAAATTCCAAGGACAGCCAGCGATAAACATGCTGTAGCCAAAAACTGAGCGACGAAAAGCGTATGACGTGTTGCTAAAGAATGGCTGAGTCATGCCATGCAAGCCAACACTTGCAGCAGTGCTTCTGATAAGGAGAAGCCAGCTATAAATAGCTCCGAGTTGCTAATTAGTGAGAGTTTCATTCTTAGAGGTGAAACAAAGTCATATCAACACTTTACAACTGGAGGGTAAACAATAACTTGTTTTTGTCAGCACAGAACTAAAGGTGGCTATATTGAAGACACAAGGAACTTTGAATTAAAATGTGTTTTTGCTATGGTTGTGTTTCATGGAAAACAAGTGTGATCAAGTGTGTGTCTGTGAGAAAAAAATGGCATGTTAAAAAGATGTACACATCTCATCATGAGTGTGAAGTATTTTACATATATAT
>JAUZST010030532.1:0-29295 GCA_034779995.1 Parotocinclus haroldoi | reverse complement strand
CTAATAGACGAAGAAAAGAAACACATCAACGATCTGATGATATTAGCATATCATTAAGGACTCCTAATTAATGCTGTTTCAGTACTATAATGAGACCTGAATTCTGACTGAAATGTTTCATAAACACTGTTACTTTGACTGTTACTACAGAACTACTGACAGACAGTCATAAAATCATTACTATTAAAATTATGCAAAACATGAGTCATTTTTTGACGCGATGTTTTAAAAACTCCAGCTGTACCTGATCCAGTCATATTAGAAAAGCACGTCTGTTGTCAAAAGCCAACCTCTGGATATGATGCTGAGCATGTGCATTCAACTTCTTTGCTTGACCATGGTATAGCCTGTTCTGAGTGGAACCTGTCCTGTTAAACCACTGTATGGTCTTGGCAACTGTGTTGCAGCTCACTTTCAGGGTGTCGGCAATCTTCTTACAGCCTAAGTCAACTTTATGTGGAGCAACAATTCTTTTTCAGATCTCCAGAGAGTTCTTTGCCATAAGGTGCCATGTTGAACATCCAGTGACCACTATGAGAAAGTGTGACAGCGATAACACCAAACTCAACATACCTACTCCCCATTCACATCTGAGACCTTGTAACACGTCCTTGAGACACATGATTCCAGGTCTGGAAATGGCTAACTGGGATCAATGTGGCCATATTCACTTAGGGGTGTACTCGCTTTTGTTGCCAGCAATTTACACATGAATGGCTGTGTGTGGAGTTATTTTGAGGGAACATGAAATTTACACTGTCATACAGGCTGCAGACTGACTTGACATTGCATCAAAGTGTTTTGTCCCATGACATGATATGGTAAAATATTTACAACGACGTGAGCAGTGTACTCGCTTTTGTGAAATAGTATAAATGTTGTTGTTATAGTAATGGAAATTAAACTAATAGTCATAATTGCAATAGGAGAAGTAATATTGGTTGCTTTTAGTAACGATTGCAGTAAGTAATCGAAATCCCAAATAAACTCATACGGACACAGGGAGGACATGCAAACTACACACGTCGAGACCAAGATCAGGATTGAACTGGGAATCTCTGGAGCTGTGATTGACTTGAATGTTTGCACCACCATGCCTAGTTGTTTCAGTAGTAGTGCTAGAAGTACCAGTCATATATATTTGTAGCAGCGGTAATGTTAGACATCTTTACTAGTCATTTAATAGTAATTCCAAAAGTAGTAGTAGTATTTGTAGAAGATATAGTTATATTGGAAGTAGTGATTATTATAATTGCAGTAGCTATAGTATCAGTTGTAGTGTTTCTTGGTAGTATTAGTAGATAAAGTCTTTGCCCTAATAAAAGCAGTTGTACTGGTAGTAATAGTAGATAATATTTGTTCTGATTCATTGTAGTAGTAGCAGTAATAGTATTACTGGCAGTAACAGAAATAGTAGTTGTAAATATGCCTTTTTTTTCTACACACCATCTAGTATCCACTTACAGTTAAACCTAGATAAGACACTGTAACTGATATAAACTAAAAGTGTTGCTTTCAGCTACAATCCATCAATATTTACTATTCCTTTGAGTGTTAAGCTCTATCCCTGAAAGAGTTCTCTTTTTCAGTATTCCCAGAGCACATCAATGCCAAAAGCACACGCCTTTCAAAGTCCAAAAAATTACCAATACCAAAAATTGGACTTTGACATACGTGGCTATTTCCATTTAAATCTAGTGCAGTGGAAGTCATTCATTCTGAGGAGAGCTATCGGCCTTGAATGTCTTTTGTTCTTCCGGCAGAATCCTTTGATACTTCTTTTCAAAACCTGTGGAAAAGTGTTCTGTTTGCTTAGGAAGGGGAGTAAGCATGAACTGAGGCATCTGATGGATGTGCGAATTTTGTGATAGGAATATAAATGCTGCACTCTAATTCCTGCATTCCCACAGGAGACTTTTAAGACTTTTTTATGACCGAAGAAAACCTTTTAAATCCGGATTCAGTGTTTAAAGTTGGAGGACATGAATGGTCTTTTCCCCATCAGATGAGTTTTACAAAGAGTTTACCTTCTGACTGGTTTGAAAAGTAATGCTAGCATGCCCTGTATTTTAAAGGCTCAAATATAACCTTCCTTAATCTTAGCGTAATATTGCATTGGTGTTTCTAAATTTACCACTACTGCTAAACTCGTCACATCTCCCATTAAAACACTACGCAGCAATAAATCATTCATATCAAACCAACCAACCAATCAGCTTCCATTGTACAAGCTTCCAATTTTTAACTTTGAATTTGTTTAGGGAAAAAATAGGTGGATCGTCTGATTCTTAATGTGCTTATTTTACATATTGTTGACTTATTTGTCAAATTACAGTATGCACATACTTTAACTTTAGCTAACCAATTTCCCAGCCAAGAATTAGTGACATATTGTGATTTCACAGTCTGTGTGAAATAACTAACTTAGATAACTTATATAAACAACTAATATGCTTTTTAAATAGTTGTTAATTAACAGCTGACTGAAAGTTAGCTTTAATAAACCTTTTATACACTTCAGTCTGTGTTTTTGACCACTGGTTCATTATTGGGATTTTATTACTTTGTGCTCATATAATACTTGCACTTGCTAACGAGGTAGCAATTCAAAGAATGTATAAAAAGGGAAGTGGCAGTGACCCTTTAACAGGGTATTTATAACACTATAAGGTGTAAAGTGTATAGAAGCTTTCCTTACATAAATTACACAGTTGAAGAACAGGTCATTGTGATTAGCAGAAATTGGAGGCAAGCAGCTGATGCAAACATGCTTGTTGAATTCAAAGCTAAGTGGAGGTATCACAGGGCAGAGCATGATCATTGTCAAAACAGTTCAGAATTCCAGGAAGTCAGGAAACAGTGTGTGATTCATTTACAGGAAGAGCCAACAGAAAACAGGATCTAATTGCCCAGTAACACCGTGCAGGAATGATGAAATTTTGCAACAAAAATTGAAAGTCTAACATTTAATTAGATGGGAATACAGTAATAATACAAGAACCCAATGTGTATAATCAGTGACGGAGTATGTGATGTGGGGGGTGATGTGTTGTGAGTGGAAAGTGCTAGGAACTGGAGTGCAAAACAGACTTGAACCCCAGGGGTTCTTCGGGGGCCTTCTATGTGGATGAGACAGCCTCCTTGAGCATCACCGCATGTAGTAGGTGTAGGAGGTGTACGATGAGGATGTTCAGAGTGAAATGTCTAAATCAGACTGGTGTTCAAGTGTGGTAGGCCAGAACCCGACATTTTATTTGACAGAATTTACTATAGACAGACTCTTTTGACATATGGTAAAGCCGTAGGATCATATGATGACCATAGGCCTTTGGACAGTTGCAATCATTCATTTTTGCCATTAACATCATGCCTTATAACACATTACAAATTTTAACTCACTTTCTATACTATAGTATTCAAAGCATTTATATGATTTATGTTTAAAGTGTTTTTTTTCAGTTTCATTTTCTCAGCTAAGTTACTTCTTTTATTAATGTTTTGCCTACTACTTTATATTGTTTTGTCTATTTTTAACTTATGTGGATGCTTAATGGACAGCTGCTTCTAGGTTTGTGCGTGTGTGTGTGTGTGCGTATTTATTTAAATACTGCCTGCATTTTGTCTGCAGCTCTTGTCTTAAATTAAAAAGTCTCTAAACACTCTCTGAATACTCCTTCTGCCTATGTCCAGCTACAAAGATAAACCCTCCCAGTCTTACCAGTGAAGCGCTGTAGCCCAAATGCTGTGCCAAACTCTATCATTTGTGACACTTCATACATTTTTATACAGGTCCTAACAGTAGAAAAGGAGAACTAAGAACTAAGAGAAACTGTTCATATGCATAAGCTCTCTCTATCGTGCACTCTCTCTCATCATGCAGGTTAGTCAATACCCCATAAGAGGTCTGTTTAACAGCAAAGCTGTGGTGGGAGGCCTGGAGATGTACTGGAGTTGACAGAGATGGATGGTGTGAGCCTCTAAAGCCTGCAAGGACAAAGGGACACCCACTCAAGAAAAAGAGAGTGAGGGAGGAAGTCGGTGAGGGCTAGGGAGAACCCACAGCCCTCTAATCTCATGCTTAAACTCTTTATGACTGCAATTATGATATGCAGCAAGGGAGGGGGGGGGTATACGCGGGGGGCATGCGTTGATGAAGCATTTCTGATACCTACAGTGTTACTCCGTTAAAACCAGTGACATATTAATCACTAGGGTTTGACAACAGAACTGCCAATTATGCTATAAATCAGCTGACAGGGAGGGAAAAAGATGCTGAGACATCTGAATATCTAATACCCATTCAGACTTGCCATAAACAAAGAAATTGCTTACTTTACTCCTTACAGTTTAGGTTTTAATCACAAATGATCAGAAGAGTATCATTTATAGCAGAGATGGCTCAAGTTGGTCATAATCAGTAACGGATATGACTAGCATATATTGTGTTTTAGACTCTGATATGTGGGGTGCTACTGAGATGCTGGTCAACATGCTTGGCCAGTACGCTTATACTGCTGAATCAGTAAGATCATGCAGGTTAATCTGCTAAACTAGCAACATATAGACACAAACAAACATAAGCCTATTTCGACCAGAGTGGCAGATGTGCTGGCCTTTGCCAATTCTTATCAAGCAAGAATAGACAAGTACTGTTTTCGTTTGAAAATTGTCATTCGTAAAAGCTGGTAAGTTAAACCTACCAATGATTGTTGTGTTACTACTACAAATGTTTAAGATGGCTCAACGGGAATGGGGGTCGAACCCAAGTAAAGGTAGCTGGGTAACACTGCTATCTGCTGTCAACCCAGTAGCTGACAATGTGCAGCAATTGGATCCATGATTTCCATTTCCATTTCCATCATTTCCTTATCCAGAGCGACTTACAAGTTTTTTTTACAATCTTACAATTCAATTGTAGGTGAAGGGTCTTGCTCAAGGACCCAACTGTGGCAGCGTGGCAGAGGAGGGATTTGAACCCTGGAAATTCTGGTCAATAGTCCAGTACCTTAACCGCTAGGCTACCACAGTTCCCATGATAGATACCTATTGTGCCATCTCTTGGTTTTCAAAGTCTTCTGTCATATATTTCGGAACAATGGGAGACAAATGCAGAGAGCCGATACAAAGATAATTTCAATCAACAACAAGAGCTGAGGTTAAGCCAAATGCAATGAGTGTGTGAGAGAATGGTGTTTAAATGACCTCCATTGCAATTGATAGGGAACCAGTAAGTGGGTGAGCCAGAACACATGAGAAAGTGTGGCATTGCAGCAGTAAAGCTTGCTGGGAAATGGGAATTAGGAGTCTGGGATAATAGCATTGTAGCGTTTTGTGCTGCCCATTCTTACATTCACCATGCACCAGCAGGGTGGCTACTCCTAATCACGGAATTATTTAACAGTTATGCAAACTGCAGTTATTCTTTAGGCAGAATTAATAACATCGGAAGCAGTTGCTAATGAACTTACATTTGCATTGTAATGGGTAGATTTGCATGGATAGAAGTCATATGGGGAAAAGGAAAAGAGAAGAGACAGACAGGCAGACAAACATACAGACAGATATGATTGACAGAGAGTGTGACACACATATATATGAGTCCTGAGTTTGTAGAGAAAAGTAGAAACAAAGCAGCGGTGTGTTAAACCCTTGGTGAATTTAGTCTTTATGACCTAAGTGGGAAAAAACCTGAACATTTAAAAAAATGTATACTTTAATGTTCCACCTATTTAACAAAGAATGTACTGTGACTATAGTGACTCCAGAGACGTTCATAAAATAGTTCTCAGAGTTGATATAGTCCCAAAGTCCTCCAGTATTCACACTTTGAACTAAAATAATGAATTTTCCACTGGTCAGAAGCAAAATGATTTTTGTCCCCGCAGACATGTGAAAGGGATCTGGTAAAGTGCTTTTGAAGATGATAATGAGATCATGTGTTGGCTGAGAGGCAACGAGATGTCTCACTTCATCACGTAGGTAGAACTTGGAGCTGTTTCATCCTCACCTCCCACAGCTAGAGCCATTCAGAACAAACAAGGAACTAACAAATCACACAAAGTTTGGAGACCGAAAGTCTCCAAGTTTTTTGAGGTCATACGTGAATAGATACTGCAAATCAATGCGTGCTGAAGAAGTGCTATTTATTAGTTTCTACGTAATTCTGTGTCCTTTACAAATGTCAGACCAACAAGATGTATGATCAGTTCCATAAATATTTGTTCCCTTTGTAAAGATGGGCAAATAGTAAGCAAAAATGTTTTGTGGTTGTCACACTACCATATAGTGCAGGTAGGGACCGCCTGAGGAGTGTGGTACCGTTCCCAACAAAATGTCTATTTTAGCACAAGGAGTATGGCAGACAACTAACACATTTAGTGCAAGAGTGTTTAGTAGTGAAGAAAACAAAAAAAATGCAAGACCAAAAAATGTGTTATATACAAAATATATATCGGCTAGAGGGATTTTTTTAAATAACCCAAACTGTTACTTGGTACCACCCTCAAACCACATCTGCAACATATATAGTGATCTACCATATCACTTAAACACTCACTCTCTTTTGCCATGGAAGACTGAAGCCTTTTATAGCATTCCCCTAACAAGCAATTTTCTAAGGAGTGGGGAGACAACATTTAGTAATTGATTATGCCCATACATATATCTACCTTAGCCAATCCAATACCGGGAAAAGATAACTAATTAAATACCCAACAAAATAAAAAAATGAAAGAGAACAAATGACTACTTAAAACCACACAGTCCCTACTGGGCATTTTCCAACATGTCCTTGTCTATAAAACCCCAAGCAAAACCGCTAGTACCCCTTTTTGATCGCCGAACCAAGGCCCCTCGTAAGTATAAATAAGCCTTCTGAGCAAACTTTGCCATATACTGAGAACTTTTGTTAAATGAAATTTAGATATTTACTGAAGGGTACAGAACTTTAAACAGGCACCGGCCCTAAACAGGGCAGACCAGGGTTAGCAGTTTTTAGCAGGGTTAGCACTGCACAAGGGACTTGTCACGGCAACACCCAGCCCAGACCACACCCACGCACATACACGCTCACCTTCCCCATCTGTTTAATGCACACACCTGGACTCGATTACGATCACCTAATTACACACCCTACTTATACCCCTCACTCACACACCTCTGTTTCTAAGTGTCGTGGTCGTGTTGCTAAGTGTTCCTTAAGCCATTACCTTTGAGATACTTTACGTTGCCGACCTATTTCCGTGTTCCGACTTTCGCTCTCACCTGGCCCATTTTGTATCTGTTTGATCTGCTGGTTACCGACTTTTGCCTGTCTGACTCCGATTTCTGCCCATTGTTTATAACAAAACGATCTGTTTACCTGACACGCTGCGTTTGTCTCCGCCATCTTTGGGAGTTGTTACAGAACTGAAGCATTAAATGAACCTCAAATTTCTCACAAAAATGAGTGAACCCATTTGACCCACTTTCTCCTATAATGCTTGGTAAAATACAGTCCAAGGGATCTCAAAGTCATCACTAAAGAATGTCTGTACATCCCAGATCTTCTCGTGCAGAATTTACTTTTCAGCTCACCCACATGCTTAGAATTGGCTTTAGGTCAGATGACTGCAATAGCCTTGAGAAAATAATCTCTATTCTGTGATCAATTCATTGTTTGATTGTGGATTTTAATGCATGTTTTAGATCATTGCTGTGTTTGTTGGAAGATTCAGCCTTGATCAAGCAAATTCTTGTAAGATGGTGCCAGATTTTACTATCCCTGGCCACATATTCCAGGCCCTGTCGGGTGATCCCCAGACATTCCCAAGCCAACCATGACATGTAATCCCTCCTGTGGTAGCTGACAAGGGATCCTTGGGAGATGGAACCTGCCTCGGCTGCCTTGATCTGAAGAAGCAGTGGCATTAGATTCGATTCAGTGATGCACTGGCTTTCCTCCAACCTTCAGCAAGGGTTAAGCAAATAATGAGCGCATGAATGAGTGAAACAAACTTAACTGCAGCATTAATCTTGAACAACATTTAACCCCCTGCATATTTACATCGAAAATGACAAACCACTTCAACACTGCTGACTTAACAAAAATACAGAATATAGCTGACTGCTAATTTACAGTGTTCGCATAATTAGCGCATTCATTTATGTGGGTGATAATTATGTATGTGAATTAGTGCCGCATACCACACCCCAGGCGAACAGTTCTTATACAACCTGTGTTGTATTTTTAGTGTTTCAGATCATTTTTGCGACCTTTTCGACCTTTTCGGACTGTACTGAAAAGATTGATACATATTTTATTCAACACTACCGCAGTCAAAATAGAAGTTTTTTTTTTTCATGTAACATTATAGTACACACCTTAATTCCAACCCGCTGGAGAAGGAAAGCCATCTCACATAATATATTTTA
Source organism: Parotocinclus haroldoi (assembly GCA_034779995.1). NCBI lineage: Eukaryota > Metazoa > Chordata > Actinopteri > Siluriformes > Loricariidae > Parotocinclus > Parotocinclus haroldoi. The sequence continues at coordinate 20,883 of JAUZST010030532.1, read as the reverse complement.
TCCCACACTTATCTGTTGAATGACTGAGAAGGTTGTTTCGACCTTTTTGAAATCTTGATATATAATAGCTTTGAAAAGCAAAGGATTTGTAACTACGACTCTGTTATCCCAGGCTGTCAAAGCAGCATATTGAGAAGAAAAGGGAGCAGTAGTAAGTGAATTGACATTGTAAGCAAAATCAAACTCAAGCTGTTTGTGACAAATGTTGTAATGCAGTTTGTGAAAGCTGTTTGCAGCACGTCAGGTTACGCGTTGTCTGCGAGAAGTCAGCCCGTATGACGCTGTAGTATCTTATACACATAAAATAACAGCTATGGCCATTCTATTAGTTATGAAATCCTGGGCTTTTTAGTTTTAAAAGTGTGGATTAGGTTCTACTCTTTATAAGCAAACACCTATTTGCACCAAATTTTGAGTGTTGCCACAAAGCTTTATTTGTATCTCATCGGATTATGTTTCCACTAAAAATCTAGTGTGCAGTGAAAGAAACGTCTTTCTTGTGGTAGGACTTCCAAATGGTTTGTTGACATATATGTGGCATCTAATTGTAGATTTAGAGATCTGATGACATAATGTCTTCTGCAAGTGATCTTTATTGGAATCCTTGGAGAACTGCATCCTTATTATACATGGAAAGCAAATACACTTAGGAATTCATCCAGGCAGTTTTTTACAGCTCTCGTAGTTTTAGGGTTCTTAATTATTGTATTTATTTATGCTTTGCTAGAAAGGTCAACACACATTGCCTTATTTCCAATGTAGATTTTCATTTATTTTGCATGTTGATAGGAAGAACAGTCAGAAATGTCACAGAGAGTTTGTTACATGGTCTAAAAGAGGTACCTAGAGCTAAATAATAATAAATAAATAAATAAATAAATAATAACAATAAAATATCTCCAAATTTTTGAGAGCAGTGTATTTGTCTAAATTAAACATTTGCTTCTTAATTAACATACTTTCTTCCTACACAAAGACCCCAAACAAACAAAAGAACAATTTATTAAGAAAGTAATATAATTTCATATATATATATATATGCTTTAAGCTTTATATAGTACATAACAATGGGTTTCACAGTTTAAGTGAATGTCAACTAATCAATTAAATAGATTTTTTAAAAATCAATTAATTATAAATGAGATCGTGCAAATCAAAAGATTTGTATGACTCAAATGCCAACAAATGGGCCACATCATACCAAATACTGTGTCGAAACAAGGTCCCATCAGTGGTAAACAGCCTTAAGCCTTTTTTGTCATTTCAAGTGTATGGAAGTTGGAAGAAACGTAACCAGGCTTGTGCCAATACATTGATGGTTAGATTGTTTCACTACTCCTGAGTGGACACTGTGGGAAGCATCTTTTTCTACAAACCTTGATTCTCATGCTGAGCTTAATCGTGGTGTTTATGAGGACCTGCCAGCTGCTTCAAGTCAGTAGCTCATGATAGAGATGTTGTGCTAAAGAAAACACAATCAGCTTTTCAAAAATGCCATTAGAGTCCATGTTTTATGAGAAGAAAACTAAACTGGAGAATGTTTGTACAAGAGGTTGGTTTGTTATTTTGGTAATATTATCGACAAAAGTAACTTAAAACATTAAAAAAAAGTAATAAATGAATAAACCTATTGCTCAATGCAAAACGTATTCTTCGTCATGACACACAAATGAATATTGCTATCAAACAGTCATACCCCAGCATGGAACTGACATGACCCTTGACAAATGACACATGACACTTGAGTATCAGATTTGCAAGTGGAAATAAATCGCAAAAAAAATGGGATATGCACCTGGATCAAAGCGATATCCAATATAAATCTTATTGCCAAATCGATTTAGGAAGTGCGACAGAGATTGTAGTTACATGTTAAACAAGCATAAATGTATCTCCACTGTTATTTATATGATTAACAATGGGCATGAGATACAGTCAATGGACTTCCATCTGCCTGATGGAGATGCAACTATTCATGTAATAATAATTAAATATTAAATAAGTTATTCACATGAGAGATGTATCCCATGTCTTGACTGTATTGTTTACAGTGTATATATAAACCAGAAGTGTATGTCTATTAGATAAGTTAGATAGATGTGGTCTTTTTATGTGTGATTAACGGATTCTGTAATGTGTGTGTCTGGCTAAAATCATTATACCCTACTTGTCATTCCAAAGATTGTAATGTTTACTATGCTATTATTTAGTTTTATGTAGCTGCCTGTTCTGAATGGCTCCCACCTCATTCATTTACTGTTAGATCCTTAGCTGGCTTTACAAGCTTAGCGACTGTCTAAAGGCTTTAAGCAGCTGTTTTATCTCACTCTTGAAAAGGGAGTGCCTCACTACTGACATGCCTAGACAACTTTATTTAGTAAGAGTCGCAAGGGCCAAAACTTCAAACCAGGGGGCCACAGAATAAGCAACACTGAGGAATGTTAAGCATGCCCTTTATCAGGCATGATATGACAGCCTTTAATCCTGTATTACTAAGATATAACGCTGCTTACATTAAGAGTGGCTTCATGCTGACTGAAACAAGATATCTGATGCATTACAGCACTTTTTGTAATCTGTAAGGCATCTGGTCATTGCCGAAAGCCTGAGATACTTTAGCTTTGAGGTTTTATAGATTCATAATTTAGCTATTATCAGGGCTATAATGTGTGAAATAATGCAAGCTGCGATTCTCCTTTGTGTTTGACATTTAGCGTATTAGGGCCTGTTAAAGGCGGCAGTGTGGAAAGAAGAGCCGGCACGCTACTCCTTTTCATGTCCCATTTATTTCTGAGGTGAGACCGTCTTGTTGTTGTTGTACATGTTTGGATTAGGGTTAGTATGCGTCTTACTGCCTTACCTACAGTAGCTCACAAACGTAAGTACACCCTTCACATTTTTGTACATATTTTATTATATCTTTTCATGGGACAACACTGAAGATGTGACACTTTGATACAATGCAATGCACTCAGGCTAAAGCTTGTATAATGGTGTAAATTTGCCGTGCCTTAAAAATAACTCAACACAAAGTTGGCAACAAAAGTGAGTACGCCCCTAAGTGAAAATGGCCACAATGTGCCAAGTGTCGATATTTTGTGTGGCCACCATTATTTTGCATCATTCGCATTATTTTTCATTCACATATGACACATTTAACACATGAGTCACAAGATACCAGGGAGGGAAAATGACTAATTGGGCACTTAGGGGTGTACTCACTTTTATTGACAGTGGTTTAGACACTAATGGCTGTGTGTTGAGTTATTTTTAAGGCACGGCAAATGTACACCATTATACAAGCTTTAGCCTGACTGCATTGCATTGTATCAAAGTGTCAAATCTTCAGTGTATAAGGTTCTTATGTTGATATAGATATACAGTTTTTTACTTCTCCAGACATAGGACTTATCATTTCAGCTATAAAATTGCATTTTGTTCTCATTTGTCTATAAAATGTTTTTTTATATATAGCTCCCTAGCTTGTCAGTGCCGTTTAGAAAGAGTCGTATTACTAACCTATCAAGTGATCTTAGCTGGTCAGCCACTCCTGGATCTGAGTCTGTCTGACTGTGGATTGGTGGAGCATTGTGAAGTTCAGACCATGAACGAGCCCTATTGTTTGGATGCAGCATTGTACCTGACTAACACCTGACTGTGATTCCACTGACAGACAACACCTAAGTTGTTTCATCTTCAAATCAATTGAAAATCTCATAGGTTAACATACTTTTGCCTCACACAGTTTTTTTCCTCTTTCCTGCTTATACAGGAACACTGAACATTTCGCAAGGGTTTGTGAGATTTCAGTTGCCAGTGTTCTGCATTAATGCTGCTATAAGAGAACTGTAAATGAACACTGGCCAAGGCCAGTGACATAGCCCCATACCATGACAGACTCTGGCTTTTGGAATTCATGCTGATAACAGTCTGAACGGTCTATCCTAGCTACTTCTGGACAAGGTTAACACAAGGCTTATTTAGTGCAAAGTACATATCACATTCATCAATCATTTACAATAATGGATCAACAATACAATCGTTCATCAACAATAACAATCATTTATTAATGTAACTTCATATTATAGTGTTTGATAAAGGTTTGCCCTTGCCCATGTGGTTCTATCAGCTATATATGAATGACATTGAAATGTCTCCCGATTCCTTAGGAAAAGTTATGCTATTAGTCAATAGGAATCCCTTCATAGTTTTAATTAACTTTTTTTTACAATAGAACCTTTGTTTATGGAACTGATAACTACATATCATTATCGTTGAAACTGGAAATGGAGTCCATAGTAAACTTTATATTATGGAAATGGTCATTTGGCACTGGTACATGAATCTTTTACAGTGGAATAGCAACATGTGTTACTGTAACAATAAACAATAAATAACATCTAGCTACTGAATCATTTACATATTTTACAAGGAGATGTAAGTTATGTAAGTTTTTTTTAACGTAAGTGAAACATTTGGCACTGGAATGGTAACCTCTGAGTGTAAACACCTACCTTTGTTACTGAAATGAGAGACTGCGGTACAGTATAGGAACACTTTTTTATGAAGCAACAAACTATTGTTTGTTATTGAAACCCAAACATTACTACTAGATAAACATTTAAGTATCCTTGGGGCTACAAAGGATACTTCTGGTACTAAGGCAGGAACCTCTGGAACCTCCCTCGTGGGAATCTTTGGTTTTGTAAATGGCATCTTTGGTTTTTGATGTTATATCTTTGGCATCAGATTAAAAACCGTTGTTACTGGAAAACTTTTTCATTCCTGTTTATACCAAAACATGACCTATGTGGAAAACTTTTACATTGGTTCATGAACCCTCTTTTTCAGTGAAACTGAAATCCTTCAAACTGGAATAAGACACTAGTGGAGTGTCAGTGGAACTAGGAACCTTTAAAATTGGACTTAAGCTCAACCGTGCTACCTACTGGAAATAAAACTTTTGGCACAAACTTTTGTTTAACCAAAAACAGTGAAATGGTTTCAATAGATGTGTTGTGGTAATAGAACCTTTAGTGCTGGAGCCTTTGGTACTTAATCAGGCAAGAAATATTTTGGCACTGGAATAACAGAGTACACTGGGTGATGACAAAAACAAGATGCATTGTGTTGCTGCTGTTTCTAGTTTATTTATGATAAAAAGTATTTTACAGTATGTATTTGTATTGGCTTATGAAATTATTGCTGAGGCTGTTCCCACCCTGATAAGTCTTGGTTCCAGCCCAGCATTAAACCAGCTTGCCTACGTGTCTCCAGATCTGTGTTCTTATTACAAGATTGTATCTGGCTCTGTTAAACTGCACGTCATGTTAAGAAAGTGTTAGGAGCATTTCTGGGTAAGGGACAGTAGGCTGGTTGAATAAACAGATTTATGCAAATATGCTATTTTAACAAATAGTAATTTTAACAGCTACAGTGAACATATATATCTGCAAGTTTAAATTAATTTAATTTAAAGTTAAAGCATTGAAAATAAATAAAATAGCATGTGCAGATAATTAATCTTCTTTTCTATGCACACTGCTAAAAATAGGGGGGGGGGTATATTTAAGTAGATTTAAATTTTATGAGTAGATTTTAGTAGATTTGCAGATCTTAGTAAATTTGTATCAAATTAGAGGTGTGATCAGGCTGTTTTTTTTTGTTTGTTTGTTTTCTGTGTCACAAAAAATTTAAATCTTCTACATGACACCACTGACTTTGTCCAAAATGCTGTATTATATATAAAATGTCTGTAAATACTGTATTTATTTTTCTTTTATGATGCTTATAGACCACATAGAAACAGGGGCATAGCTATGGAATTTTAAAACCATGGTCTGATCTTTATTTAACATATTTGTTTCTATATTACTTATTTTAATCTCTATTTGGATTTCAATCCACATGTTTGGGGCTAGTGTGTTTGAATAGTGTGTGTTAGGTGAAAAACAAGGTAAGGACCCTTTTATGGTAAACATTTTGAAGTATTACTGAATACATGAGCTATCAAACTCCCCCTCTCTGATTTGTGACCTCAGTCTAAACAGTCAGACAGCAATTCAGCTCTTAACTTTTGTATTAAACATAGGACATGATAATGCCAAGTATGTTAGTCAGGATGCTGTTATCTGTTCCCAGTACAGTACAATCTAAACCTACTCATGTTTCATTGCAGTGTTAAGCTTGGGGATATCACTGGATTTGGTGGATCCACCTCCACCAAAGGCATTTGTGAACTAAAGCCACAGATCCCTGCATCTTCTTTATTTCATCCTGTTTACAGGTGAGCATCAGCATACATGTATGTGAAACCTTCATTAAATCAGTTGGTTAATCATACCGGAGGAACTATTTGGACCCTTTCATAACAGTGTTGGACAAAAATCACATAATAAAAAGGAGTATAAGGAATGTAAAGATAGGAATATTTGAAATGTAAGTAAATTGGAGTAGGGTCACTTTCACCTGCAGTGTGAAGTAGAGTAAGGCAAAGCTCTGAACAGTTCGGAGGTAACAGGAGGCCACAAGAGATCAATCAGAAAATCCCCAGTCACCTGATATCATTGAAAAGATTTGGGGTTTATAATGTACAGGTAAAAGACAGAAATGTCCAATCAGAAATAATCGAACCAGGGCTCATGCTACACCATTATACTATCCAAATCCGTTTTCAGAAGTGGATTTAGCTTCTAAAGGTTATATTTGTTAATGCAAAGGTTGTGTTAACAACATTCTTCTTTCGACAAAACATTGACCAAGGATAGGCAAATTTTTGTCCAAGGCTAGATTTATCTAATGCAATTAGCTATAAAGAAGAATTCAACGTTGAAATAGTTCTCAATTTATATCACGTAGTCCATGCAGCAAAAAAAAGCTATAAAATAATATAAAATGGACCTGACATCAGTGTTTTCCAAGTGAGTGCTGCTACCCACAATTTTCCTTAGTTTCAGACATGACCTGTTTGCTTTTTTCCCCTGTTCTTTGAACTCAGCAAGAAATTAATTACATCCCCACATGTTGCCAGACAAGCTTCAAGCTGACATGTCAGACCTGATCAAGTCCAGCTACCACTCTGCATCCGGTGGCTACATTTATCACTGAAAGCTAAAATAACACCAGGAATTCCCACCAGCAGTGCCATTTCAGGGCCTGTGATTGACTTATACAGTAAATACTCAGGCAATTGCTCAATTATATGAATTGTATAGGCCATGACAGATTGCAGTTTCTTTTAAATCCCAAGATTTGGACAAATGCAGTCAAAAAAGGCTATGGGTTTTTCCATCACATTTCAATACGGCTAAAAGGTCATAATGTAGATTTATTTTAATTTATTGGTGTTCACCACACAGATGCCACACAGCACACATTATATAGGGGAAATGAACAATAGATGATCTTTGATGTTAAAAACAAAACTTGATAAACAAGCTTGAAATCTAAAGGGTTAAATCTTTCGTTGTTTTGTTCGATATTTAACTACTGATTAATCAATTCTCCTGCGAGAAACCTTCTGTTTTTTAGAGTAAGGTGTAAGTGGGAAGAGCTCAGTTATTAAAATGTTCTTGGAAATGAATCAGTTGGAGAAAAATGAAAGGGGAAATACAGTATGAAACTGTATCTCCAGATAGCTCCAGATATCCAGTTTAATTCCATGTATGTAGTTTGCATGTCCACTCTGTGTACATGTGGCTTTTCTCCAGAGACTCCAGTTGCCTCCTACGCTCCAAAAGCATGTGTTTAGGTTAGTTGGCCACTATTTAATTGTATGACAAATATTGTTTTAAATGTGCTTCTGTCACAAGTAGCCACTGATGCTGATGTGATGATAAATACCCATAACTCTGTGGACCTGTGGACGTTAACCATTTTACCACAATACTCAGGTTATGCGATGCCTACTACAGTGTTAAGCTCATTAGCATCATCACTGCATTCACCGTTATTATTTAATCAATGGAAAGGGACAATTCTGAGTCTAGCTCCCAAAGTTTACATAAAGTTCTCATAAGTACAGATTACAGTGAAAGAAAGGTTTATAGTAAACATTATTTAAACAAATGTTTGGCGCCATTATCATGGATAGGCCACAGGTGAACAGCAGTTTTAACAATGTCTTCTCTGTTCTGCATCCGACCTCCTTTTTTTATCATTTAATGAATTGATTATTTTATTTGTGTAACAAGCTTATTTTGCTTATGAGATTATTAGTGCTAATGGTACGTGATATCCTAATTGACGCCTACGTTCAGTGGCTTGAAAGTTGTTCATCACTTAAGCTTCAGAAGGGAGGGAAATTAAATGAATGGGGCATTTATTTCTTTATTGCTTATTTCTAGATTGGAATAATCAAGTTCTGTAATCTCGCTGGCCAAAGGTTGCCAGATATGACCAACTGACTGCACTGAATACAAGCTCAGAGTGAGTTATATTAGCACATATCATAGATTATGTATAAAGAAGTTCATGGTGCATATTCAGTGCAACTGGCAACCCGCCCTATTTGCACTTTTCCTCAAACTGATCGAATTAACACGCTAGCTTTCCTGGCATGAAACATGATGGGAAAATAAACCAGCAATGCAGTATATGCAGATTCACGTTAGTTGAACAGTAACTATATGACTATCACAAAAAAAGTTTTTTTTGTTTTACCTCAGTAAGAAACTCAGTATTGTCAGAGCTTTAAGTATTATGATCAAAACTGTAGCCCATTCAGTAAACCGTGGACATACATGATGATCCACTCTAGATGGTGCTGTTACAGAATGCACCCTCTTTCACATTTATGATCATTTAGTGTGTACTCACTCTACTCATTCTGTACTATAGCATGAGTACACCTTTGGATAAGACAGTCAGATAACAGATAATGTATGTAACGTGTAATGTAACTAACACACACTGCTATAAACTGGTTCAAAAAGTTCATTGTCTATTCACCCCGTAGAAAACGGAACATTCAGGAAATCCACCAATATGATGACCAAAAATATGCAGACACCTCTTTACACTCTTTGCTAACAAGTTTATAATATGAAACCTACAGACATGGAATAAACAGTAGTAGCAGTATGTAAAATGTAATTTTTAATGAAAACTGCTTTTCAGTGTCTGCAAAATCTGGAATTATTGTTATTATGTTTTAATATTTAATAATAAAATGGATTGCGTATTGTTGGGATATGTTCAGATGACTTTATGGGGCGACTTCTCATTAAGTTAAACAGAATATAATGTTATTTATTCATAATTACAACACCAAATCAAAAAAAGTTGGGACAGTATGGAAACTGCAAATATAAAAGACATAGTGCTCCTGAAATATACTTGGACTTTTACATAATTACAGTAAGAACCCAGAATATTTAATGTTTTGTCTCATTAACTTTATTTTATTTGTTAATAAACATCCATTCTATTCAGTACTGCAACACATTCCAGAAATTTTGGGACGGGAACAATTTATGGCCAGTAATGAAATAAAAAAAATCGAAATTTATAATGTGATTTTAAACAGGTGATGTTAACACGTGATTATAATCATTATTTGATACAAAATAAGTGTCCGCAAAAGTCAGAGGGTAGGCAGAGGACAATATTGTCCTCTTAAATGTTTAAAAATGTTCATCAAAAAAAGGCTAAGGTATTTACATAGCTCAGTCATAACTTTTTTTTTCCAATTTGGCTTTCTTAGAATTGTACTTTTAATAAATGCATGGGCATTGCTGCCATCACAAGGTCACTGACCCACCCCCATACCATAACAGCTTTGCACCTGCAGCTGATAACAGTCTGGTATGGTCCTTTTCGTCTTTGGTCCAGAGCACATAGCCTGCATTTTTTTTCTAAAAAAAAAAAAGATTCATTGGACCACAGTACACATTTCCATAGTGTATTGGCTCATCCTTGATGTCCCTTTGATTCACTTGATGACATTTTCACTAGATGACATACTCTGAGATGGGACACATCATTCAGAGGTGGCACCTTCACTTCACACGCCTGTCTCTGTCACTTTCCAGGTGTTTAGCAGGAGGAAATTTGTTGTCACAGCGCCCATTATGTGTCCTGTCATTGACAGCTGTCGCCTTGCCACTGCTTTCATTTGCATGGTGTGGCGTTGTGAAGAAACAACCTGGACTGCTATGGACTGGGACTGTACTGTCTTAAGAAAGGAATCCAGGTTCTGTTTGGGTTCCAAAAATGGTCAGGTTAGAGTATGAAAGCCTTTCATAAGATAGTCAGGAAAAAGATGGTACTACATTCAACTATAAGGGGAGTGTAGCATGAGACTGAAAGGTCTGAGACAAAATATTTTTTGTTTGTAAGGGTCAGCTTCAACTGGGTCAGTAACTACTGAGACAGGCAGGTAAAACTGTGAGCAGAGGGAAAACAGGTAAGACTAAACAGGAAGTGATGAGAACGAGAGAACGGGGAAACCCCAAGCTAACACTTACATGAAGTGACACAGAACAAAGAACAGAGAAGAGCAAATACATAGAACACAAAGGTGGATACACCAATAATGAGACGTAGAGAGACATCAAACCAGAAGAATATCATGAAGATAGAAAGGAGTGCAGAACTGCTGTACAGGAAGGGAAAGGCCTAGGGAGAGACCAGCCAGGTGAAGTTGCAGCACTCATCCTGACAGAGCACCCACACAAGTGCGGCTCAGAAGCACGGAGACGAAACAGAACACCCCCAGAGAGGAGAGGGGGAGGAAAAGAAGGAGGAGGAAAAGAAATCCACATTACCCAAAGAAAGGATGAAAAAAACCAGACTGAAATAGACATGGGGACCAGAACAGGTAGGGAGTGCAGGCAAGACATAAGGCAGAGAGAGGAACAGAAGGCAGAGCGGGAGATAAGACATGAGAGACATGAGAATCCCTGCTGGTGACTGTACTCCTGGGTGTATCCTTGCCACCAGCACCAGCAGGAACTGTCACAATCCTGGCGGATGTAGGTTCAGGAATTGAGCTAGCAAGCGTGGGTACAAGCTTCGAGCTAGCGAGCATGGTTTCAGGAGTCAAGCTAGGGAGCAAAGAACCAGTCTTTAAGCTAGCAAGCATGGCTTAAGAGAGTCAAGTTAACAAGCCGTCCTAGCCTCTTCCTTCTCCGCTTACGAGCCGAGCGGAAAAGGTAAGGATCGGAATCGAGGTGACGACCAAGTGCACCACTCATCCTAACAGTGTGACACTACATCAAAATCTCCATATTTGTTGCATTCAAGTAAAATTAGAAAAGTAAAATGAAGTGGCTTGCCTCTCACTGCATGTTACCTTATAGACTACAACAAAAATACACAAATAACATAAATAATTAAATTAAACATCATACCTATAGTAACTGATATGTTGTATCCACCTTGCAGAATTAAAATAATTGGCCACATCTGTTATTTGACAACATAGTGTATGATAGACGTTTGGATGGGACACACATGGACTGTCTGAGATGCTTATATGTACCACAGTGCTTAAAGTTACATAGTTATACTTGTAGCACACTACAGTTTTAGGGTAAACCACAATCACAATAGTATTTCATAAAACAATGAGATAATTCTAGCATTTTGACATCAGAAATGCACTCTGTAGATTAGGGTAATGGAATAATTGAGGTGAGACCAAGCCACCAAAATTATGTAATTTTAGATCAGTCTTTTTGACTCAAATGTTTGCTCTGCAGTTTCTACAGGATATCATATTTTATTAGTTATGATAAATATTTTTCGGTTTATCGTCCAACAAACATGCCCAACCACACTTTTGTGCCCCTGTTGCAGCGTAATTACTGTAATTATTGAGTGTTCATTTTAAGCGTAGTTGTGTATTGTAAGTATACACTGTAATGTGTAATGGATGTATAAAATGGCTAAATATAAATGTGTTCAAATATTGGCAGTCAGAAATAATAGTTGTTAGAAATGCTTAAGGGACACAGAGAGGTCAGAAGCATTTGTCTCAGCTCCATTTCCGCCAGAAAATCTGATTGACCACATTGGAACCAAAACAACCTCATGTTTCCCCGGTTTTATCATTTTGTCATAAAATAAAAATGTGAAATAGGGAAATTCACTAGATTTAAAGGTGCTTTAAAAGCTTTTTAAACATATATGTGCCTTTGTAAAGAAGCAAAGCAGTTGCCAGAACTCATATATCAAACATAAATTTCAAATTTGAATGTGAAGTCGTTCATTTGTCTGAATGGTGCATACAGAATTTGAAAGGCCCTTTAATAAATTGCTTCCACCAACACTAATCCAAACCATTATTTGCAGCCTTGGTGCAAGTCTGAAATCCCAAGATTGCTTACAGATATTGTCAAATAGATGTCGAGCCTGCTCCAAAGGTCAAATTCATGCATCTCATCATGACACAGAGAGGGGAGAGAGAACAAAAGATAGGACAAATGTGATGTAGCTAACAGAGCAGAACCGCACCTGTTTGTCCATGTAAATTTACTGCTGACTTCACCAAGTAGGAAAAGGACAGTTTGATTTGATTAATGCACTTTATGTAAGGAATCGATAAATGTAAATCAAGTAGGTAATACTCCTTCAAAGTACTGAGTTATTCCCGGTGGAAATCAGCTTCCAGAATATTGTGGCATAGAAGAAAAAGCAATATTGCTCATGATGAAGATTTATTGAGAAATGTGCCTGTGTGCACTGAAATGCTCCGACAGAAGATTTGAATGAACTGGTCTGTATGCCGTAAACACAGCTTTAAACAGCTTGATCAATACAACATATTTGTGTAAGACCCCAGGCATAAAACATGGCGCAATACGCTCAAACTGTAGAGGAAAATACAATTACCTGACTTTTCAGACATCACCAAGTCACCAAGAATACCACACCTACTTAGCCACTAGAAGTTGCCAATGTGACACAGCTCCCACTTCAAGGGTCACAAATTCTCAACTGCCTCCTGCATGGTCAGGTAGCCATCTAAAAATAATGACCAGTTAGTTAGAGCATCCCATCATCTAAATAAATCAGTAACATAGTTGGCCGGGTTGTGTGGTGTGCATCACTCCCTCTGTGGATGTTCACCAGCCACCTGGACTGCATCTGGATCAGTCACCTCCAAAGGATCCTCATCCTCATGAAGGATCCTCATGGTGTACCATGTCCAAAATATTTCCTGTCCAAACTTGGTCCATGTCATCTTCTCAAAATACATGTGTTCATGATGCACAAACTCATCGAGCTGCTTTGCAGTTTTTGGCACTGACCTTTCAGCCATAGTCTGAAAAAAAATGTCCACCTGTATTAATTTTATGCTGGACCAGTCTGCCACGCTGCAAAACGAAATGAATGTATTGTCAATATTTTAAATAAAATGAATGTAACATTATATATGCAAAATGTTATGCAACACACCGGCTCTGGATGGAATGCAAGTCTTTAGAGACAGCAATTGGCCTACTCAAACCAGTTGTCTTAAAAATAAACAAAATGGGAAAAATGCCAGAGAAAACTCATGCAGATACAAAGAGCTGACGCAAAGTTCATAGAATGTAACCCGTGATCTCTGGGGCTGTAAGGTGACAGTGCTAACCACTGCACCACCGTGCCCATTTAATTGTTTAAACACTATTTTCCTTGTCAGGGTCGCATGGACTCCAGTCTCAATTCCCACAGAACACAAATGTGGCCTGGTTGGGCTGCCAGTGCATCGTTCAGTACAGGTTGGTCTTACAGAAACAAGAGGATAATCCCCTGTCTGGAATTCCCTCTCTCTGAGGCTCTCAGTAATATTTTCGTAAATGCCTGACCCAACCAGAGGGCACTGCAGGGACTTGATCCTTGTGTTGGTTGTTAGTGCAAAGCCACTGCATCACCCAGTTGTCCTCCATGATAATAGTTACTTTTACATGTTTAAGCCATTGACAGAAATATGCTTAAATTCACAGCATCCTCCTGCTATATGTTTATGTTTTTGAAGATTTATTTTGATAAGTCACATTTCTTGATATCCCTCACTTTGCATATGTATTTATTCATACCAATGCTGGATCATTATACAGTAAATGATATACAGCCATATACTTTAGGCATAATGCATATTAAGTAAATGTTGATATCTTATTAAATTACACAAAAAGCACAGGGCTGGCAGTCAAGCAGTTTGCAGGAAACAGTCTAAATACTCAGCTAAATAACTTTTCTTATCACACAGTTTTTCCTGGCAAGCTCTAGCAACACCACCAACACCACCACCAACACATTCACTGTGTGTGTGTGTGTGTGTGTGTGCCTGTACATGAGATTTCCATTCTAATTGATTATTAAAAGTAGGAAATGCTGAATAGTTCTCCTGACTTTAGATATGGGCACAATTTCAGATAATACAATAATACAACAATCCAATACAGACATAGCGTACATTACTGGATCGTTCATTGTTAAGTGAACAGAACAGCCTTAATCATGAAGGTAAAGGATGTCTCTTCAGGACCGAAATATTTTCAGCCTTTGGTCAGGAGACTCACAGGTCATAGGGGTGAGAGTTTATGGGAGTTGATGGGATAACACTGGGGATTAAAGAATACGGAATTGATGGATTGATGATGCATTCCTCATAGGCAAATTCGGAGAAACCGGGACTGTGGATGACAAGCCATGTAGTGGTTGACCAAAGAATCCTCAACAGTGGTTTTGCGCAGCATGCGATGTGTGAATTAATAAGCATGAATTAATAAGGTAACCTCTCTTAATTAATTAAATCTCTCTTAATTAAATATCCTCTAATTGTTGTACACAGTACATATACTGTATACAACCCCAGTTCAGTGAAGATGGGATGTTTTGTATATCAAATAAAAACAGAATACAATGATTTGCAATTCCTTTTCAACCTGTATGCAATTGAATACACTATAAAGACAAGATGTTTAATGTTTAAACGGATAAACTTTATTGTTTTCTGCAAATATTAGCTTAATTTGAATGGGGTGCAAAAAAAGTTGGAACAGGGGCATGTTTACCACTGTGTTACATCACCTTTCCTTTTAACAAAACTAAACAAGCATTTGGGAACTGAGGAGACTAATTGTTGAAGCTTTATAGGTGGATTTTTTTTCCCATTTTTTGCTTGATGTACAGCTTCAGTTACTCAACAGTCCAGAGTCTCCGTTGTCATATTTTGGGCTTCGTAATGCACCACAAATAATCAATGGGAGAAAGGTCTGGACTGCAGGCAGGCCAGTCAAGTATCTGCATATCTTTTACTACGAAACCATGCTGTTGTAACGTGCAGAATGTGACTTTCCATTGTGTTGCTGAAATAAGCAGGGACGTCCCTAAAAAAGACGTGGCTTGGCTGGCATCATATGTTGCTCCGAAACCTGTATGTACCTTTCAGCATTAATGGAGGCATCACAGATGTTCAAGTTATCCATGCCATAAGCACCAACACACTCCCATACCATCAGAGATGCTGACTTTTGACAGTCCTTTTCTTCTTTGACCTGGAGGACACGACGTCCATGATTTCCAAAATAACTTGAAATGTCAAACAACTGGACACTTTTCCACTTTGCATCAGTCTATCTCAGATGAGCTCAGGCTCAGAGAAGCCGGCTGTGTTTCATTGTGTTGTTGATTTATGGCTTTTGCTTTACATATTAGACATTTAACTTGCACTTGTAGATGGAGAGATGAACTGTGTTCACTGACAATGGTTTTCTGAAGTCTTCCTGAGGCCATGTGGTAATATCCGTTACAGAATGATGTCAGTTTTGTATGCAAAACTTATGTATAAGTGATCGAAGGTCATGGGTATTCAGTGGTGGTTTTCAGCCTTGCAGCTTACTTTTTTCCAGATTCTCTGAATCTTGTGTTGATATTATGGACTGTAAATGATGAAATCCCTAAGTTCCCTGCAATCACACGTTGAGAAACATTGCTCCTAAACAGTTGGACTATATGCTTATGTAGTTGTGGTGAACCTCGCCCCATCCTTGCTTGTAAACGACTAGGTCTTTCAAGGATTCCCCCTTAATACCCAATCATGACACTCACCTGTTTCCAATTAACCCGTTTACATATGCAATGGTGTTTTTGAGCATCCCTCAACTTTCCCAGTCTTCCACTGCCCTTGTCCCAATTTTTTTGGAACGTGTTGCAGGCATTAAATTCAAAAGAAGTGAATATTTGCAAAAAAAACCCTAAAAACACACAAACATTACAATGAAATGTCTTGTCTTTATAGTGTATTTATATGAAAATGATTAGTGTATCGGTTAAAAGGATTTTCAAATAATTGTATTCTGTTTTTATTTCTGTTATACACAACGACCCAAATTTATTGGAATTAGGGTTGTATATATATATACACACATTTATTGCCATTATTGTCACAATAATTCATCACCGAAAAGCTACTTCATTTTAGCCCTTTTACCCCCTCACTGCCTGCTCTACATCGTTATCATTATATTTCACATGCTACATCCTCATATTCAGTCTGCCTCCATACAACCCACAAGAGCAAAGTGATTGCTACTGTGCAAAAGTCTGGACAGGCACCAGTGAAAATACCAAGTGGGCTCTCTTAGGCTCTTTCCATCAAACACAACATACTCTGTTGACCCTCTCTTGTCTGAGTTTGAATGCCATTAAGCATGTGTGTGCATGAACAGTAAGTACAGGGTCAGGTCCCTGTAGTATTCCTGGCACAGCCTATTTAATAAAAATACACAATAGCAGTCAATAGTCAAAGTTTCACCTTTTTATGGCATATATGTAAAAGGAGCTCTTTGTTATGTCCCATTAACAAAATATCCCTATATGACACAATTTCTTTGAATAATGTGCATGCCTTCTGGATTTGGTTTTATTGTGTAAAATGCTACGGTTTCTGTTTTTATATCATAACTGGTGGGAAATTATTACAAACTACCTGAAGGTTCACAGATTTGATGCTGAACTACAATTGTTGTTGTTTAAGTGGTTTTATTCCAGGATCTTAAAACACATGCACTTGTTTCGAAACGCAAAGCTCTATCTAATGATTTATTTCCAAGCCACATTTTGATCTCTGGGTTTTTGTTTTATTCATGTAGCAATAATTTTCCAGTAATCTTTTATTTTGGACCATATAAAGATTCATTATTTTTTCTGTCTTATTATGCTATTATGCTAATCAAAGTACATGGTGGTAGCTGGATACAGTTTAAGGAACCTGTGATGAATGTTATGATAGGTATGGAAACTATATGGGTAACATACTGGATATGGCTGTATTTATATGCCATGTACAGATTGTTTCCTATATTAGTACACATATACAGGACTCAGGGTCAGGTCCCCATTCCTGAGCTTTAGCATGCCTTAGCACTATCATCCCTTGTAATGGTACAGTGGAACCACTCGAATATAATTTGAACTTGGTTCCCGGAATCTATTCGAACTCCAGTTTGTCCGGGGTCAAATTTCCCCATAACAGGTAATGTAAATAGGATTAATCTGTTCCTGATTGTTTTTTACACTTATATCTGTATGGTATTGATGACTAAAAGCAGGAATAAAACAAGTGAATGTAAAACAATAATAATAAGAAGAAGAGAAACATCATAACCATGGAGGCGAACACAGTTTCAGCATGTCTTATCACTGATACAGTGGTGCTAAGACTGAGGGGTTTTATGAAATAACACACAAATATACATAAATATTATATTACAATATAGTTATTCAATAATGTACATAATTCGCCCATGATTGCACCCTAAGTTTTGTAATGATTGGTGTATGTATTGGCGCATTAACACCATTATTGTACTGGATTACATGCGTCGTCTTTGGAAGGTCACACATTGAGTGTATTATTCAAAGCGCTCGTGTTTGAAGTCAGAATTTTAGCTCCAATTTGGGGTTAAATAAAATTCAAACAGACCACTCAGTGTCCAGATTGCTTGAGTGAAGAGATGTTTTATTAACAATGATTAGATATCTAATCTAATAGTGGCCTAAGACTTTTGCTCTGCACTGTGTACAAGATCATATATTCTGATAAACGGACAACATACATGTGAACACAACCGATTCTGAATATGTTAACATATACACCACATATGTTGCATATCAGTATAGCATTGTTATGGGTAACATTACAATTACAATTACAAATCATATCATATTATTACATGCAGGATATTACACCCATATATTACATTTCTGTATGGATTTAGCAGTGAATGTGGCTGAAATAACATTTGTTCGTTAGATACTAGATTCATCATAGTGTATATCCTTGGGGCAGGTTGACACTGGATTGGATAAATGGAAATTGGCTGTCCATTGACTGTTTCAACAGTGTAGCACATAAAGCTGGTGCTGCACAACTCCCGAAGACATGATGTAGAATGTATTTACAACTTTTATCCCTAGTTGTGAGTGACAAGGAGTGAGAATGTCTGTGGTACTATATAGTATATACTGACCAGTGTATAAAGCAGCCCTGAGTCCGGGTACAAGTCAAACCTAAGCAGGGCAATGTGGTTACTGAAGGTGAATGTATGAATTAATTCGATATTGAATGAATGATTGGATGGATGAATCAAATATGTATAATAAATGAATGGATTTCAAGTAGTGTTTGATCTTTGTTTACTTAGGGTCAATGTCAGGTGTGTCTAAGGGTAAAATGAAGCAGGTGATGTAGAGATACTCAAAATGAACTGATAGTTATACCAATTATT
Source organism: Parotocinclus haroldoi (assembly GCA_034779995.1). Taxonomy (NCBI): domain Eukaryota; kingdom Metazoa; phylum Chordata; class Actinopteri; order Siluriformes; family Loricariidae; genus Parotocinclus; species Parotocinclus haroldoi. The sequence continues at coordinate 2,158 of JAUZST010030532.1, read as the reverse complement.
ACTGAACATCTTATAAAAAATATATTCAAATCATAGTCAAGCTATTCTTGGATAATAAGTATTAAAGTCATACTTCTCTAGGGAAGGGAAGTCCCCCAGACTAGTCATATCTGTGTCAGGTCAAGGTTGCAGGACTGTCTGCGAAAATGAACCTGGAATCTAACCCAGTGACAAATGTGTTGAAATCCACAATTCAAGCTCTGGGATTTCAAAAAAATTTTATGGCCAGCAAAGCAGACAGATCAATACCATAATCTGAATGGATCCTCTGGAAGAACTCACATGACCCGCAGAGTAGACTACCTGAAGAAAAAAAAACAGGTGCCATATCTAGACAAGTGTATGTGGGTGTGTGTAGGTTAGAGTCAATCTAGTCCTCCGGCCATTCAGCTCAGCCTCTTCATCACTGGTTGTCTCCTTAGCAACAGTGGAGTGTGATAGTTAAATACATTTTTAAAAGGCAGGGGCGTGTGTGTGCAAGGGAGCATGCCAAGACGTGAAATCAATATGCTTCTCTGCAGAGAACCACCTGGTTACTGGAGCGGCCGAGGGCGAGACGGATGTGACTCCTACATTTATCATGGTGGAGAGAGAGGTGGAGCAGATGAAGAGAAAATGGAGAGGTTAAGAAATAAGTGCAGTGGGCAGGGCTCTACACTTACATCATATTTTAGAACATTTATGCCACTGAATAAAAGCACAAAGCTAAAGCCCATATAGAGGCACATTATCACAAAATAATGTTCACATATAATATACAGTATATGACATATTTCAGTTGTAAAATATGAATAAATATACCTGCGTAAACAAAATTTTCCAATTGTTACACTGATCATCAATAATAATAATAATAATAATAATTATAGTAATAATAATAATAATAATAACATGCCCCTTGCGCCTCCAAGGCTCTGACCCATCAATGCCGCTGAATATGTAGTGTGGTATTTGGCACCAATATATTTATAGCAGATGCTTTAAGTTCTGTAAGTTGTGATTTGGGGCCTCCATGGATCGTACTTCTTTGGCTTGTTTGGGAAATTTCTTCACCATGTTCCTCAAACCATGTCAACAATATTGTGTGCAAATGATACAGCTGACAGTGGTCACTGCCATTAAGCATTGCTACTACAGTGAAGGTATGTACTTGCTCTGCAGCGATGTGTAGGTAGGTGGGACATGTCAAGCAGAGTAAAGATATGCCAAAGACATTTATAGTACCTTTTCAGTTTAAATGTATTTAAATAGAGCTCTATAAACCAACAATTAAACGCTGTCTCAAAAGAACCCAGTCTAAATTTAACCAACGTGCGAGAAAGAGTTCACCCTGCTGTGATTTTGTTTTTATTCTAGGAGCTAAAAGGAGTCCTGCACCTTGCGAACGAAGTAGACGAGCTGAATAGTTAGAGCATTTCCACAGAAAGTAGAATTTGAAAAGTGACTTTCTTCAACTGTAAGATTAAACTTTTGCCTTAAAACTCAGTGTTCATCAACTCACCCATCTATTCAGCAACCTTTCACATGCAGCACTAGTGTAAAGTTCTGTTGAATGAGCTGTAAATCAGGACTAGAATCTTTTACCCGATTACTATTACTGAACTGTCCTCATTGATCAGCTCGTCTAAGTCATCAACATGCTTATTAGATCCAATTCCTACATATTTACTCAAAGAAAGAACACCTAGTATTATAGAACCACTGCTTGTAATACAAATTAATGTGGTTATGTACCAAAAACCTTCAAATTTGCAGTAAATAAACCACTTATTAAAAAGACCAATTTTGACCCTTCTCTAGCAGCAGCTCTGTATTTACCTCCAAAGTAAAGATTCAGACACTCTCTGAATGTTTAAATATATGCTAAAAAATTCCATTTACGCAGGCATTTTTGAGATTTAGACTGGGATGCATGGCTTAGGTTACCGTGGACTGTGGTGGCCTAGCGGATAAGGTACTGGACTATGGACCAGAAGGTTTGGAGTTCACAGTTGTGACCCTAAGCAAGGCCCTTAACCCACAATTGCTTGATTGTAAGACTGAATTCATTGTAAGTCGCTCTGGATAAGGGCATCTGATAAATGACGTAAGTGTAAGAATGACACAAATGTAAATGTAAGGATACTGGGGCTAGAGTGTAAAGGTCATGTCTGGCCTG